>VWZD01010593.1:158767-216172 GCA_013396695.1 Sakesphorus luctuosus
CCCGCATCTCTTCCAGCGCCTGCCGCAGTCCCTCCGTCTGCAACACGGGACACAAGTCAGTGAGAGCGGGCGGCCGGCGGGACCCCTCGCGGTCCAGGTGTCTCCAGTGTCTCCCGTGCCGCCGTCCCCGCTCACCTGGAAGGGCGGGAGGTGCCCGTCGGCGGCGCGGTGCAATTCCCGCACCAGCTCCATGACCCGCTCCGCCGCCATGCCGCTCGCCGCGCGCGCGGGAAACCCGCGGGGATCACAGCCAATGGGAGCCGGGGAGGGCGGGGCCGGGTGGGGTCGCGGCCAATGGGGGCCGCGCAGAGCGGGGCGGGGCGGGGCCGCGCAGAGTGGGGCGGGGCCGGGGCCGGGCGGGGCCGGGCCGCGCCTGCCGTGGGCGGTGCGCGCTGCCGGTCCCTGCACTGAGTTGTCCCGGTCTCGGCGGACCCGGGTGACCCGGCTTCTGGGCGCCGATGGGGCCCCTTGGGGTCACGCTGAGACCCCCCCGAGTGATTAACGCATTGTCTGGCTGTCTCTGGCAGCCTCCTCCCCAGCCTTTGCCAGCGCATTTCCCTTTTGACAGCAGCATCCTGAAGCATGTCAAAAGTAAAGGGAGAAAAAGGGAAAAAAACCCACGCGAGGTGCGTTTCTGGATGGGACAGGAATTATTTTAACACTTGAAGCCCTTGAAAGGGATTCAATAATCCAGGACCTTGGGTTTTCCTGCTCCAGTAATTTATTTCTCTGACCGTGTATTTCTTACGGTTACTAGACATAAAAGCTGAGCAGTGTTTTGTGCACCACAGTTGTGTGAGTACGGTCAACACTGGAGGAGCAGGGAGAGTATTGTGAGACTTTCACACCACGACTGAGACACCTGCGTTCGCTTTGTGTGCCTGAGACATTTATGCTGCTTTGTGTTCAGGATGATGTGGCACCTGCACAATGGAGCAGGGACTGTGTCTGACTCTGACAGGAGTGTTTTAATGATCTCAACAACTGTTTTATTTGGGATTTTTAGGCATGAGGGGGAAATGTCCAGAAATGCTCCAGTCTTCTGCAAGCTGGAGATGGGCTTATGCAGGGCTGTTTTGCAAAAAGACCTGTTTCCTGCACTGTGCTGCAGCCAGGTGTGTCTGCCTGGTGGGGGACAGGAGGAGTGACATGACAGAGCTAGTGACCCTTGCTACCCGATGTTGGGTTACCTCTTGACCTTGTGTCACCACTGAAACAGATTTATGTCTGCCTGGTACCGCTTACTTCAACAGTGCAGCACGTTTTCCAAAGGATCTGACCTGCACAGGGTATCCTGGTGTCTAGCTGGGGAGCACATTACAGTTAGCCAGCCGTGGAATCATAGAATCAATTGGGTTGGAAAAGACCTCCGAGATCAAGTCCAACCCTTGGTCCAACCCCAGTCCCTTTACCAGATCATGGCACTCAGTGCCACGGCCAATCTCAGTTTAAAAACCTCCAGGGATGGGGAATCCACTCCCTCTCTGGGCAGCCCATTCCAATGCCTGAGCACTCTCTCTGGAAAGAATTTTCTTCTGATCTGCAACTTCAATTTCCCCTGGCAGAGCTTAAGCCCGTGCCCCCTTGTCCTATTGCTGACTGGGAGAAGAGACCAACCCCCATGATCCCATGGCTGGAAATGAAAGCTAGAAAAAACCCATGTGTGACTTCAGCAGATGCTGTAGGAACTGCCATGGTGGGGGATTTTGCAGGATACAGTGTCAGAGTGGGATGCTGGTCTTCAGCAACCTGCTGCAGCTGTGGGGCTAATGAATAGCCAAGGTGCAGCCTTGTGACTGCAGTGTTGTATGGGAGGGCAGATGGCAGGGGCTTGGAGTGCCTTGTGTAAGGAGGAAAAGCATGCTGCAGTCAGTAGCATCTCTCCCCTCTCTCCTCTGGGCTGTCTGGCTGTGGCAGGGACACCTGCCCCTCTCCCTACCCACCCAGCCTGTGGCACAGCAGAGATGTGGGGCCTGAAGAAGATACTGAGAAGTGCCTGGTCCCCAGAGCGCTGTCACTGCAGAAGCATCATGTTTGGCTTGTCATTAATCATTGTGTTCTGCAGTGATAATGGCCCATCTGAGCCAGGAAAGATAATAGCAATAAACAGACATCCCTAATTCCAATTGTAGCTGCTGAAAATTGGTTGTTGCCTCTTGCCGAGGGATAAAAATGTAACTGAGTCTTGATTGAAAAATTCTGGGGAAGCTGCTTTATCTTACTCCTTTGCCAGATTAAAATAGCCTCATACATAAAAATAGACGAGATGAATGAAGAATTTACAAACATCTATATTTTGTGTTCGGAGTTGTGATAAAATTAGGAAAACAGCTGAAGACACTGATTTATACAACTGTGACTATTTCAGGCAATGAAGGTTTACATATCACAGTTTAACAAGATAAAAGGTCTCCCACAAAATACATAGATGACAGACAACTCGTCTGAATTTGACATAACACAGCATCAAGTACAAATGTAATGTGATGAACAGTGCCAGGTCATTCCCCAGTTAGGTAACATACAACCTCTTGAATAAGGCAATTCAAATATAACTCTTAATTCAAATCACAACATACCCAGGCAGCATGCAGGGAAAAGTAATTTATTTTGTACATTGGAATGACACAACTTGCAACATGTTTCTATTTTATGTAGTTAGAGCAACAGGATATAAACCATTCAAATTATATATATATATATCTATATATATATATCTCAAGTCAACAGTTGTCTTTACTGGAATAAAGATTATCTATTTTTGGTAAAAATAAAACTATTTGAATTCACTAATTAACAAAATGCACAGTGATCAGAAACCCAGTTCTTCTCACCATTGTCTTCCCTGGCTTGCTTGCATTTCCCTGTGATGCAGCAGCTGCATAATCCCAGATTCAGAGAGTTCCTTGCACAGAGGAACAAAGATTCACTAGCACATGGATCCCACGGCTGCGGAGTGTGCCACCCACACCTGATGGACAGCAGTGCTCCCATCACACCCACGCACCCCCCATGGCTTGGGAACTCATTTTCCCATCTCTGTTTCTGGGCATTTGCCCAATAAAGCACTTACACACGTGCCTGACCTTTGGGGAGTCAAAAGTTGAATTGTATATGGAAACACATTCACTGGAAAAGGGTTTTCATTCCTTTATTACAAACTAATTCCTCCAGACCTTTTTGAATAAGACATTCAAGAAACTGTGAATCTGCTCAGAAGCAAAAAAAAAATCTGAGCCAAAAATCTCTTTGATATGGTGGAGCCTAATGGACATGGCTGAGGGTATATTTCCACTGCAGCAGATCTGGGGATCACACAAGATAATGAAGGCTTTTCTTAGTACTGGAAAGTTCTTTCAAAATGAAGAAAAGAAGAAGGGGAAGAAGATTTTTCTTTATAATAGAAAAAAATCTAATAATTTCTGAAAGACTAATCTTGGCAGCTTCTGCCTGGTGAAGGGCTGTACATCCCCTGTTTTAACTGAATACCTGCCAGGGACAGGTCCTCTTGCTAAGTTATCATGTCCCATGTTGGCTGAGTCTCCCTTGTCCCATCCCCACATGAAGAAGGGGACTGATCTGGATGTTAGCAGGATTATTTCTGCCACTGGTTCAGGGCTGCTGGCAGGTGCCAGGTGTGTTGTGGGAATGGCTTTGGAAGCAGCCAGACTTTGTCAGGCTGAAGCCCCACAAAGCCTTGGATGAGGGTTCCCCATGTGCCACATGGCCTATTAAGGGCTCATAAAGATATCATGCCCATAAATAATGAAGAGGCCGAAGTTTGGATGTGAGGGAATCCAAATGCCCCAAGCCTGCAAATAGAGTCTTGAAGAGTAATCTACACAGCAGCCACAACAGCAGCAGCAGCCAAAACCTTCCTGAGGGACAACTGTCCCAGGCTTCAAAACCCATCTGTCAGCCAGAGGAACTACGGGAGAAACCAGATTTTCAGAGTGATTGTTACTGGATGCTGTTTATCAGCTTTACAAAGCTGTCTCGTGTCTCCCTACTACTCTATTTACTGCTCTAGTAAAAAAATCATTGGCATATTTATTTGCCCTTAAAGATACAAAAAAAAAGGTCTTCAAAAGATGTAGGGAGAAAGGTCCTTTCACAATAACATTCAGAGCAAAAAGAGAGAAACGACATTTTACAGATCATTAGAGAGCTATCTTTGGCAGAATATTTCAAATAAATTATTTTTACAAATATTTTCTGCAGTCATATATTTATTTTGAATAGTTCACTTTCAGCTATAGGATTACTGGATCACTACTCTCTATTAATAGGAAAACACCACAAATATAAAAATATATGAGCTCAGCACAACTTTTAGGCTACCACGACTGTGTCCAATAATTTCAAAAGTTGTAGATTGATACCACGGAAAATATGAAACAGGTTTTCTAACAGCGTGTCAGGTTAGAAGATCACAGCTCGTGGCTGCTGTAAAACACACCAGGGAGGGCGGCTGGTGCCGTGGCACAGGATTAGCGTGGGAAGGAGCTGAAGAAGTTGGATGCTCGGAGCCAGTCCATGCTGTCACTGGCCATCTTCCCATGGGGAATCGTCTCTCTCTGACCCCTAAGGCTTAGCGATGTCGTGCTGAGTGGTGGCTCAAGGGTGTCCTCCCTGGGCAGGAGAACTGGGGAGCAGGTGGGTGATACCGGGTATGCTGTGCTGAGAGTTCCTGACAAACCAAGCCGTTATCCAGTTCTGTGCCGTACCCCAAGAGGGAGGGCAAGTGCGGCCGCTTTCACTCGCAGAGTCACCTCCTTTTCACCTTTGAATGGGGAAAGCACCGAGGGAGCCACAGGTTTTGCCCTTGCACTGTGGCCAGATCCTGCCCCAGACTGTCTCTAGGACCCCAGTAGGACTGTGACTGCTGGGGACCCCAAGCCTGAGCCATGGTGGCCCAAGAAAGGGGCTTGCCTGGTCCCAATCTCCCTCTGCAGCACATGCCACCGAGTCCACCAAACACTTAGATTTAAATACTTTGCTTTGTTTATACAGCATGTACAGAATATACAGCATCGGACAATTATTTCCCAGTAGACTAGAAGTGTCTCCCAAGATGACCTCTTTTATCAACAAATATATATATAAATTGACAGTAATAAAAGAGTCATACCAACAAATATTATGGCTTTTCAAATAGTGTAGCTGCATTGTGCCATTGAATTTGTGAGGAACTACGACAGAGACAGAGAGATTGGGAGGCTCCAGCTGCTGAGCCCAGGAGTGACCCAGGTCTGAGCCACCAGCACAAGGGCTCTGCATTGCTGGGGCAGTGCCAGCTCATGGCACCAAGCATGGCGCGGGTGGCAGAAGGAAGGTTGAGTTGAATTTATGACCAGTGCTGTGGTTTCTGTCTCCAGGCAAACCAGTTCTTCTGCAAACTCTCCTTTGAGCCCTGCTTTGAAAAAATTTGGCTGTGTCCAGCTGGGGTCTGCCCGCCCTGTCCCTGGTGGGGGGACCAAGGGGCTGGTTGGGCTGTCAGAGATCTCTCTCTCTCTCTTTCTCTGTCAGGGTTTGCACAAGATGTCTTTCTGCCCTAGAGTGCCCAGTGGCTGTGAGGGGAGGACACACAGGATGATGGGTGACACAGGATGACTGTGGCAGGTGGCTGGGCAGACTGGTGCTTTGGGTGCATCAGGAAGGGTGGTCGCAGCCTCCTCCCTGCCTGCCTCCCCCATGCTGCTCCTGGGGTGATGGGGAGCTCCCCTCGGGCTGCTGAGCAAGTGGAGAGTTGTGGCTGTCAGAGGAGAGCAGGAAAGTGACAGCACCTCATTTTTGTGCTCCAGCACATCCGAAATACCAGAGGACAACTTGCCTTGGCAGTGCCATCCCCACCCTGGCATGGGGTGCCTGTGAGGTAAATCACCTGTGCTGCAGCACAGCTCACCTGCAGCCTGCTTTGCCTCTTGGGATGCACCCAGCCACCAGCTGTTCCCCTCACTTCTTAGGCCCAGTGAGCCATTTTGAGCTCTTTCTCTCCTGCATCCTGCCATTCCAGGGGACCCTTGCTGCCTCAACCATGGGGAGCATCCAGCAACCCTGGGACAGGCTGTGCAGGAAGCTGCCAGCTCCCTGCCCGAGCATCTCTCCACTCCTGAGTGGGACAGTGGAAAAACCTTCTCACATGGATTACAACTCTGCCAGGAAAGAAGCGTTTCCATGTTCTCTCCAAGCTCATAACGACAGCTTGATTTTTACTCTAGAAGGAGGAGCAGTTGTTCAAGTGACTTTTGAGAACTGGAGTGGTCACTCAAGCACTGAGATAATTGAGCCTCTTCATTAAAGCAGAAAATTAGTAATGGATCTAAATTACCACTACTGTAATTTTTTTGACATTTTTGTCTCATTTCCCTCTCCTTCAAAACATTATGGCCACTCCCTGCAGGCCTCTCTGGCCAAAATCAAGGCTAATGCTCCCACAAACATGCATGGGGAGCTGAGGTCTCTCCTTTGACTCTGCCTGCAGGGTGCAGAGCTATGAGTAGCTCTTCCCTCATGGCAGCTATGTGGGGAGAGGAAGAGAGAGTACCATGGGGAACCTGCTGTCTTTGAGGTATGTGTGGTTTCCCTTCTTCCCAAGGGTTTGTTTTTGGGGTGGGAGGTAGAACATTGTGTCCTCTGTGTCCTCTTCTTGATTAGTGTGACATTCACACCTGGTGAACACCAAGTGTACCAGAGACCTCTCCAGATAGCTGAGGGACAGCAATAGATATAAAGATGCCCATCACTGCTGAGTGGTCTTCAGGAAGTTCATGGTCTGGATTTTACAACCTCATGTCAGGTCTTCTTGGCACAGCAACTCAGGATACAGAGGGCTGCATTTTACCAAACTCAGCATTTCATGGGTTTTACTCGCATGTCTGTGTTCTTCTATGTAGGAGAATACACCAACTTCTGCCCTTCATCCACCAATAAAGCTGTGCTGGATTGCTGAACAATGTCCTCAACTTGGTAGTCTTGTGAGCTGGACTATGTGCAGAGCTGTGCCTCCTAATGCTTAATGCATGATGGAAAAAAGAAGTAGGACAAGTGTTGTCAGGGAAAAATAAATAACATTTTCTTCCTGGCTAACATAGCAACTGTAATGTAATGCCACCTTTTGCTCTCTTGAGCTGCTGAAAGAAGTGCGTATTTTCTGATTAAGAGCAAGACAAGCAGGTCTCCTGCAAGGCTCCCTGCATGAGCATGTTTTTCTCAAGAGCTCAGAAGATGAAGGAAGCAACATGGGGCAAACAAATGAAGACATTTGTACAGGAGGAGTTCAGCCAAGGGGTACCTAATCACAGCTCTTAAGGCAAGGAAAGGCCAGGGCAATGCATAGGGCTATAGCTGAAAGTAAGAGGCAAGGGAAACATCTCAGCATTACATGGAGCAAGGAGAAATCCAGCTGTGCAGCTCTCTACATCCCTGGGATTCACAAAGCCACTAGTTTGCAAAAACTTTCATTAATGTTCCCAAATAAGCTTGATAGCAACCTGGGACACATTTGCACCAGCAGGATCCAATCTATCCTGTGCCAGCACAGCAATTTTACAGTGACTCAGAAATGCTCCACTTTTCTAAGCATCTCCGCAAAGGAGTTCACCTGCCACAATCTCAAATTTCTGTAAGTGAGGAGCCTGTGGGCTGGGGCAGAGGGCACATGCTCCTGGGGATGACAGTGCCATGGACTGCAATGGCAATTTCTGTCAAGAAAACAGAGCAAGGCTGTACTCCACTCAGGTCTCAACCTGCTGTCATCTATAAAGATACTCCTCTGAGTCAGAAGTAAAGGAGAAGAAATAAATCCCACCTCAACAAAGAGGTCAGGAGGTGCAGGGAGAGAGCTCTGTGTCAATCTTCCATGTCCTGTAAGTGTTTGGGAAATCTAAGAGTGGATAAGCATAGCATGCCATTGCAACTTGCTCTATTTAAACTCTGCCCACTTTAAGCAGTAGGAGGAAAGTCTTGAACACCCAGGTAAAAGCAATCAGTTTGTTCTGGAAGTGTAGAGGCAGGGTTGGGTTGGGAGTGGAGTTAGAGCATCTGTGGGACTTGGTAATGGTGGAAATTCAGCAAAAAATGTTCAATCTTCAACAGACTCATAAGCGAAGGACAGCGGCACAATGTGGGTAGTGGCTGTAGCAGTGCCTGGGTGATGAGCAGGAAGGGCTCAGCATGCTAAAATTTGCCTCTGCTATGTGGAAGTTTGCCTTGCTCCTGGTTTTTAAGGGCTCAGTTCCATGGCATGGGGTGGTTAACCTTTGCCCTGAGATACAGACAGCAAGACTGAGCTAAGAAGCACTGTTATTCAGTCCAGTGAGAAAGAAGACGTGTCTAGCCACAGGAAGTCCCCAGCTGTGGGGCAGGAGGCACAGAGACTTCTTCTCTGAAGGGAGCCTAGAAGAAGATGGCATGCAAAGAGGCTCTATAGAGGAGGTAAGCACAGAGCAAGGCCAAAATTGGATTATCACTGTGTGCAGACAGTAATTTTGGGACCTTAAGATAGCTCAAAGCAGATGCTGGAGGACCTCAGCATCAGGTGGCATGTGCTCCTGGTGCATCACTAATGGTCCTTCCTATTCCTACCTGAAGTTGTGGGGCTGCATGGTGGGGGAAGCAGGAAGCTTTCCTAGTGCAGTACAACAGCCCAAGGGCTATTTTGAATCAAAAAGATAAAAAGGAATGTCTGGAGTTGGTGCCCACAGACAGCCAAAAAAGCGAGATGCTGTGCCACATCTGTGCTGAAATCAACATGTATGAAATCAACATGTACCCATCGTAGCCCAGGCAGGAGGACATGCTGTGGCAGTGCCTAAAACAAAGTTTCCAGATCTGGGCAGGATCCCAATGGCATTTTTTCCTTCATTGTGCCCTCTAATGCTGGGCATCCCACTAGAAGCACCCAGCTCCACCACTGCAGTACTCCACAGCACCTGCTTTGGGAACAGTACACACCCCACTGCCTCTTCCACACTTTTAGTGAGGGGAGCCCCAACCTGGCATTCACTTTGGGAAGGGGGAAGGAGCCAAGAGAAGGTGCAGAGAGGGTGGTAAACCACCCTGGGGATACTGGGGCCTCAGAGGCAGGGCTGGTTGTTCTTGAGATGCTCCAGAGACAGCAAGGCCCTGTGGAGACTCCCTGGATGCTCTCAGGGGCATACCACGGGCAGAAAATCCTTCTAGTAGCAACAAGCTTCTATCTTTGTTGATAACAGCCCCTGTTTGGCCAGACAGGCCCCTTTCCCTTGCGGCGTCCCTTCCTTCTGTGTGAGGGGTATTGCTGGCTGGCAAGAGGCTGTTGGCACCTCTAGTTCCAAAAGCAGAAAGGCTGAAGTCCATAAAAGGTGAGGAATCTCACTGTATTTATTGTCCCTTGGTGCTTTTTGCAAGAATACAGATGCCTCTGGATGCTTTGCTGTGCAAGTCAATTTTTTACAACATAAACAGGCTTTTCTACAGCTGTGCTGTGCATGTGTATGAGTGTCAAAGTAGTTGGTCACTGCATACTCAGAGAGGCCAGAGAGGTCGTGCCTGGTGGTCTGCAAACATGGGCTTGGGTGCCAAAGCCTACAGAAAAATGATGCAAGGCTTTCTCCCATAATAACACCATCCAACATTAAGTTTTCTCTCTTTTCTATCACTCTGGCTATGCCCAGCTCTGTCCCTCCAGGAATGTAGCTGAGCCTTGTTCTGAGTTATGTATATGGTCACCAATATTGTTGCACTTGACTCTTACCCAAGCATTTAAAAATAGCTGTAACAATAACACATGGGCTCTGGTTCTCCAGTCCCTGCCCATAGCAGAAATAGTGCGGTGAGTTTACAGACTGCAGCCAGACTCGTGACCAGAGTGGGCTCAAGGCCTCCCTTCTCCCTTTTGTCCTTTAAGGAAGCTATGAGAGCAGGGAGGAAGATGCACAAATGACTCTTGTGATTTCCCCTCATCCCAGAGGCACCATAGGCTGCCTGGAAAGGGGTGACACATGGGCAGGCGCCTTGTTTGGAGATGAGGAATTCACATCTCCAGAGTGAGTGGTTCCTGTGCTGCCCTGGCACAGGTAGCAGTTGACGAGGGGACTCAGCCAAGAGACACCGCAGATTTGCAACTCTTTCTGTGCACCTTTTCCGTGTGTTCAGGTTGTGGCTGGGATTTGCCTCTACTCCTGCTGACTGCTGAAGAGCTGGGAATATGTTTTTTCCAAGATGCTTAGGGTTGTCACTGGTGTGTTCCTCCTGCTTGTCCCCAAGCGCTTTGCAGTGGCCTGTGGAGTTACATGGGTGTCCACCTCTGAATGTCCTTTGCACAGTGCTGCATCCTTTTCCATGGAAAACTTTGCCTTTGGCTAGTGGGGTGATGAAATGTGGTGAGAGCAAATGGGGCAGGTGGAGAGATGGAGGCCGAGGGTTTAAACTGCTGTTTCTGGCCACATTCCTGATCCCAGGCCTTTATCAGAGATGCTCCATGTCCTTCCCAGGCAAGGGAGGGTCAGGAGGCTGGCAGAAAGGAAGGGGAGATGGAAGAACACTGGGGTGAGACAGGGGATGTGGGGAGCTGAGCTGTGGCCCATTGGGCAGGTATGAGAGCAAAACATGCTTCCTTCTGCTGCCTCCCAGCAGCGTGCCAGTGAGTGCAGGTGTCTTCTGTAGGAGGGCAGTCTGCTTTTGCCTTTGGAGAGTAAAGACAAGGCTGATGCAGAAGAGCAGGCATGGCACCCTTGGGAACACCGGCAGGTGACTGGAGCTCGGTGGAGCGGTCCTTCCCCTTGCTGCTCACCCATGACTCCTCCATGAGCAACTGGCCACACACACATCCCCACTGTGCATAACCTTGTTGAAGATGCCAAAAAGCAAGCATCTGGCAGAGAGTAATTGCATAAAGAGGGCTGGTGTTTACCCTGTGATTTAGGCCTTGTCCTAAGAAAGCACTGCTCCATCATTTCCTTTGGAAAGCATTGTGAGCAGAACAGTTATTTACTGTCTGTTAACCTGAGCAGCTACACAAGTCCCATTTGGCTTGTTAATTACTTTAGTGACTACAATTCATTCTGAAGAAGCAAATGATGAGAGTAAAATACCAACATCACCTTTCAGCAGAAGTAATTACTGGGTCAGGAGAGCTGCTCTGCTTTCACAATCCACTGCCTGTGAAAAGCACACAGACATGACCGACTGTGCTCGCCTGTGACTTGGGGAGTGTTGGAGCTTGACTTGCACTCATCCTGGAGGGTGCTGAGCACCCACAGGGAGAGTGAAGCTGGCAGCATGGTTGGCAAAAAGAAGCATAGGGTGTGGGGAAAGGCCAGATGCATCTGAGAGCAGCCCAGGTATCATGTTAGATCCTTTGGCTACCAGAGTGTGTTACTTGCTCTGCAACACATCCCCTTGCATTGGCAGGTGAACATTTAACTGCCTCTGGGCTGCTACAGACCTGGTCACACTGCAACAAAATCAGCCACGTCCTACCCTTTCTCTTTTTGCCTGGTGACATGTTTCTAGCCTGGAGCCTGACAGTCAGACACTGCTGTTGGTGCCATTCTGACTGGCTGTGCAGCCCCATCCTGACCTTGCATAGCACACAGGTAAGAGTGTGGGCAGGACCCTGGGAGCACATGCACCTTACCAAGAGGCACAGAGAGAGCCCCTCTGGATGAAGGCAGCACTTGCCTGGGACTCGTCTCTGGGGTTGGTGTTTGAGTTCAGCTGTTGGAGCAGGACCTTCCAGGCATTGCAGGGAGGATTTGTCTTGGGACAGTTCAACAGGCACTGCATGAAACACAGGGAGGAGCAACATCCCTGGGCACCTGGAGACTTTTTCCTCCTCAGTGCTGGCTGAGCACATGGGTCTGAAATTGCCTATGTCACCTGGACTGGGGCATTGGCAGGCAGCTGTTGAGAGCAGCCCAACCTCCTGATGTGCTTGGTGACCTCACCTCAGATCTGCTTTGGCACCCCTGGACCCTGCCCTGGTAATGCATCTCTTGCATTGTCCCTTATAATTAGCTGCAGCTTAACCTTGTGCAAGTCACTGTGAGGCTGCAGCAACAGCAGGAGCAGCTCCACATAATGAGAAAACACAAGCAGGAAGAGCTGCTAAATACCTTGGGGGCACATGCATGGCTGTCCCTAAGCCTAGGGCAAGCCAGCACTGACTAGAGACCCCGCACAGGAGCAGCTCCTGGACCCAGACCAGCACAGGAGCAGCTCCTGGACCCAGAAGGGTGGGTTGCACTGCAGCTTTGTCCCTGGGTGGTTTTCTGCATCCCCCCGAGGCTGGAGCGGGCTGCGAGCCCCAGCTGTACAGCAGCATACAGAGCCTGAGACACTATGGACATGGAGCAGGGGGAAAGGCGTGAGATGGGGCAGGAGCAGGTGTACAAAGGCACCACTACTCCTGTCAGTGGCAGAAACACAGTGAAGGCAAACCAATGCGTAAAGGAGAAATGGGTACAAAGGGGAGACAGTTGGAGGGGAGAGAAGGGTTTTCCATGGAGAATATGCAGAAGCACTCCTGGATCCATCAGGAATCATTACAAACTTTATTTCTCTGTGCATTGTGTACCATTGATAAAGATCATCACAATTAGTGGACTCACTGCCTATAGTGGTGGTCAATACACACAAAGAAAAAAATGAAGCCAAACAGATGAAAAATGAAATCATTGTACATAAAGGTAATCATAAACCTGAACAACCTGCACCTGTGTTTGATTCTTCTCCCAAAACAATGAGAAATAAAAAGAAAAACCCCAAACCCAACCAAAAGTGAAAAAAAGGCTCAAGAATAAGGAAACCAAATCCACAACTTCATATTCCTAGAGAAAATCTTACAGCAGGTTAATTAAAATTTCCACAGATAGTTCAAAATGAGTACAAATACCCCCAGCCAGCTGGTTATGGTACAAGCATCAGACATGGTTTTCAGCTGAGTGGGAAGAGCTCACCATGGGCATGCAGGCTGGGAGTTTGCCTGGCTGGAATGTCAGGAAGCCTGGCAAATGACATAGGGTAAGAAGACATCTCTCAACACCAGTGCACAGACTCCCCCGTGCTGTGCCCTGGGGAGCTCTACACCCACACTTCCCTGACTTGGCTCTCTACTCCAACCTGCACTACTAGCAATGGGGGGTGATGCTGAGTTACACCTCCCTGTCTCATCCTTCCCAGTGATTTTGGATTTGGAGAGTGCAAAACATGGCCTTTTCCTTGGGGCATGCTCCCCAGTTACACTCAGCAAAGTGGGAGATCTTGTTATGGCCCTTCAGCCCTAACACTGAACTGTTCTGCCTCCAAATGGCTGTGGGAAAGGATCAGCTTCGGGGACTGATCCTGATGGCTTAACACTCAGAAACAAGGGCTATCACTAGACCTCTGGGGATACAGGGAATAGCAGGGGGCCAAGGGGTTTTGAGGCAGCCACCCAATATGAAGGCAGAGGCCTGGGATGTGCTGGGAATCAGCCACACTTGTCCCCCTTGGACTGCTCATGCCACTTGGACTCCCTGGAACCTCATGTTAAAACCTCGTGTGGAGAGTGGAGACCTTCACACTGGCTTCAGCATGTCAGAGGACCCCAGCCACACAGGTAGACAGAGCCTGCAGTGTCTGGAGTGTGGGTTTTCCTCCCCTGAAAACCTACATCTGCATGGCTGTTATTGCTTCTCATGGACCCACGCAACAAGCAATAAGTGGGGACAGCTTTCCACCCTTTGCCCTCTCTAAAAGGAAACAAACAAACAAGAAAAAACCCTATGGCAAAACAAAACTAGCTAAAAATAAATAAAACCCAGTGAAAAGAAAAACGCTTGTATCTGCAATGCTCAACCCACATGGTTGGAAGGACTATCGCTATAGGTTGCTATATACAGACAGATTTCATTTCATTCATGCAAATGTTACAAGTACCACGACAGCATGCCTGAGGAGGCGGAGGAAGTGGGAGGAGAGCCCCCGCCACCCCACACAGCCTCAGCTTAGGACACTGGACACGAGGTTGCGGCTGTGCATCCCCAAAGCATGGAGAGGGAAAGGTGAGGGCATGTGGATGGGAAATGCTAGTTGTACACACGCCAAAAACAAAACAAAAGAACCAACTCCAAATCAATGACGAAAACGGTTTGTGTTCTATCCTTAGAAAGCTCCCAGTTTCCCCTTGTCTTCAGTTCAGTCTCTTACTTCTCTCCAACAGGGCCAGAGGGGATGTTCCCGAGTCGTGAAGGCAGGCGGATGGCTGTTGGAGATCAGAACCCTTGCTTTCCTCTCCTTCCCTTGCCCACTGCTCTGTTTCTCACCAGCTACCCTGGCCTTCCTTGTACTGACGCACCCTGATCACCTTCACATCCATCTTCCCAGGCGGCCGGCAGGTGGGAGTCAGCGGTGGGAAGGGGCTCAGTGGCTATCAGCCGCTCTTGTTGGTAGAGTTGCAGAAAGGGCCCTGCTGCCTGGCTCCTGGCTGGGGCCGCTGCCTGGGGAGGGGTCCTGCGGGCTTTGGGGTCCTGCCTAGTTCAAAGGATGCTCCAAAGCCGCTTTCCGTCAGCAGGTGTGTGAACATGGCAAATCTCTTTTATTCTTTCTCTGTTCATTATACACAGCATCATATCTATATCTATACCTATATATCACTATATAGATATATATAGATATACATATATTTACTATCTCTGATTGTCCCTTTAGAAGCCCTTTATGTGGCAGTAGGCTTCCAGAGATGAGAAGAATATGTACAAGAGCCAGAGGAGGATAAAGAGTGAGGACGTGAGCAGCTTGGAAGTCCGCGGCCCGCCCAGCTCACCTCCAATCTCGGGTCTCCGCCGGTAGAGCAGCACACCCACACTGATAAAAGCAAAAATGGTGAAGAGGGTGACAGAGAAGGCCAGCGTGCCAGGTGAGACTTGGAAGGCTTGTCCGTGCGCCGCGTGGTAGATGGCTGCGATGGACCAGGCTACCCCAATGCCCAGGAAAACGTTCACAGCATTGCTCCCAGTGACGTTCCCAATGGAGGCATCTGCATACTGGTCCTGTGTTGCTGCTACTTTACTAGCAAATGTGTCTGCAAAGGAAGATGGAGAGAAACCCTCAGCAAACATCCAGGTAAGGACGGAGAGCAGAAGGCAGCCTGGGGACAAATGTCAAGGACAACATCTGGGGAAAGAGGTAAGGGGATAGGGTACAGCCCATCTATGGGCACTCCCAAAGACAGGAACTACTGGCTAGAGCCAGAGTGACAATCAGAGTCCATAAATGCACAGGTGGGAAATCATAATGTTCAGAAATATGAGGCTTTGCCCAGTGTGGCCTCAGATGTCCCAGAGTTCTTCAAGCAAGAGACAACATTGTACTGGCTTCTTCTCCCACATCCACTAATTTGTTCACTTGCAAAAGAACTGGAAAGGCTGGAAAAGCTTTGTGGAGCCACAATAGTTTGTATCTATCCTTTAGGTTTCCTGAAGTTTTTTATTTGTGTTTCTGAATTTGGTTTAATGGTGTCTCTCTGACATCTTTTGCCTCATTGAAGTCCAGTGACCCCTGACACTCCGGTAAGCAGGTGGCCATTTTGACTCCTTGGGAAGAAAAGCCGTGTGGGTGGGTGCATGCTTGCCCAGGTGCTCCGCTGGCTTTAATAGCAGTGAGAAAACTTGGTTGACCTTTTATATGGAAAACCTTGTGTCAAGCAGACCAACATGATGTTGCTCTGCACCATAGGGAAGTGCTGATTTTACATCCACCCCACTCTGGATCTGCAGGGGGAGGCGGCAGCAGGAGGGATTAGCCTCTGGGTTTTGTCCAGGTGAGTGCTCTCAGCTAACAAAGAGAAGAGGAATCTCTGACATATCTGCACTCTCAGATCACCTTGGGTACAGGCAGCCGAGTGTGGCTCAGAAAAAGAAAACAGAGAGGTCAAATTTCATGTGTTTTAATTCTACAGAATTTTCTTTCCAGTCATTCTCAGCAGGGCTCCAAGGTGAGATGACCAACTGCAGCTTAGCACAAAGATCCAGTTCCATGTAACAGGAGAGGATGTGCACATATAAGCACAGCGAGAGGGTCCATTTTCAGCAAAGAAATCAAAAGGCTGATTTAAAAAAAAAAAGCTACCATGGAAATGCACCTGATTGCTAAGGGAAGGAAAAGGCATTTCCCTTGGTTCTCAGCCTTGATCAGTTGTGGGACAGTGCTGATGCCTCTGTGGCTCTCCAACTGGCAGTGTGGGAGAAGGGATGGGGCACAATGCCAGCACCAGCCAGAGTGTGGAAACAACCACATGCACTTCCACAAGCTTAAGCAGTGCTTGCAATGTAGGGAAGGTCCCTGTCAGTCTTGATTTCACTGCAGGTTCCTCTGACGCCTGCCTGTCTCCCGGAAAGTGGGTGTGGAGGAGCCCAGCTAGCACCCAGCTAACACAATGTGGTCTAGGAGCCAGCTGAAACAAGAGTAACTGAATGTATTCTAAAAAGAACTTCTTAAATGCCACCTTTTATCGACAAAAGCAGGAGGGAAGATTTTCACTGTCAAGGGTGTGAACCAGCCCAGCAAACCTCCTGCCTAAAAGCTCTGCTGCCAAAGGTCTAAAAAATGTTCCTTCTTCTGTTCCTTGCCCTGAATCTGTTCTTCCTTTTGGCTCTGCTTCTTCTTCTTTTTGCTTTTGATAGCATTAGGACAATTTCAGGATCTTTGAGCATCTGAGTGCTGGTAACTGGGTGTCTGAAGGTAGTGAGGGAAGGTGTGACCAATGTGAGGTGTGGTCAGGCTGGGTTAGAGCCCCTTGTTCAGGAACCAGGCTCTGCCTGCCTGGCCAGCCCATGGAAGATGAGTGGAAGGCACAGGCTCTCTCAAGCCTGTGTAGACATAGGAATTCCCAGAGCAACTGTGCCACTGGGACCATCCTCTCCAGTGCACCAGTTCATCCCTACATGGAGCCCTTTGCTGAGCCAGTGGAAAAGGAGGCTCAGTTGCAGCAAGCTAACGTGCACTGGGAGATGCATATAGGCATGGAAACTCAAGGTTTTCCCTCTGCCTGGTCAATCCTCAGTCTCTGCTGCTTTCTGAGGCTGTGCCCCTTTAAACAGACATGTCACCAAGAATTTGTGGGGCGGGGGCCTTCTAGGGGCTTCACGAGTGGCATTTCAAGCAGTTCTCCCAGCTCAGCAACCTCACCTTGATCCATCTCAACCTGGTGTCACGGAAAGGTGCCCGTGCTGGGCAGTGCACCCCGGGTATGGACTAGCACTTAAATCACCTGGGAGCAATGTTAAGAAGCAGATGCTTAAAAAGAAAGACTGGCAACACAGGCAGCATTTTAATCAAAGAACAACTTCCTACTCTGAAAGTGGATGCCTTGGAGGCTGCCCCCAGAAATACATACTTCACAGTCTTTGCAAGGGGAAGGTCCTTGAAATAATTTCCTTAGGACTGAATCCACATCCTGGTTCTATCCTCCTGGCTCAGCTGAGCCTGAAAACAACTTCCACATATACCTCAAATCTGTCCTTCAGGGTCCTGCAGAGCACAGCTTTCCCAGCCCAAACCCAGACCCAGAGTGGACAGAGATGAACCTTACAACAAACTCGGTGGCTGTCCTTACCTGGCACTGATGTCCCCAGTGCAACAAACACGACCGCAGTGACCGAGTCCTTCAGGCCAATGGTGCAGCCAAAGTGGGATGCCAGGTCACCAATGAAAGCTGTCAGGAGGCCAATCATGAGGATGGAGACAACGAAGCAAGCCCAGCCATTCCAGTAGTCTGTCGGGGGCACGAAGGCAAAAAGGACCTTCCAGAAGACAGTCAGAAAGTGCATCACATAGTCAAAGCAGGAGGGCAGCTTCTCCTCCCCACATTCATCGTCATCGTCATCTTCCCCTGGAGAAAACCAGCAGTGCCTGATTAGACTTGCCCATCCTGGGGGAGGCTGGCAAAGCTGCTGTGCATACTGCAGTCCCCAAGAAGCCATTTCTCATGGCTTGGGCTCTAGAAGGTGTTGACTACCAAGTATCTTATTTTCTGGGCAATCAGCAGAGGGGCTTGATGGCCTTTCCTTGCCCCTTCCCACAGCAGAGACAGACACCCCAAAGGCATTGGTTACAAAAAAACGACCTGCACTTCAGGAAATGCAGAGCCTCATGCAAGTGCTTCTGCCTGAGCTTAACCACCAGATGCTTGCTGGGACTCAGCCCCTGCTCAAGTGCCCTTCCCCAGAAGACGTGGGAAATAACTGACCTCACGCTGGCTGGAGCCAATTGGGGCAGGTGAACCCACTGAGAGCAACACATGCCTCATGGAGACTTCCCCAAGGAAGCCCCTCTTGACCTGCTTTCACAAGTGCCAGCTGGTTTTGGTGGTTGCTGAGCTGCTAGCTCTGGCACTTCACCTTACCTTTTCTGCAAACCAGGATCCAGCCATGGATTTTTGCCTGCCCTAAAACCTCCCTGGTCCATCACTGCTGACTGTCCTTCCCTGTTGCACCTCCCTGCCCCTTCATATGCCTCCCTATGAGCTCCGTCTGCCTGCTCCTTTATGCCTGATCTGACCCAGGTTAGTGGGCACTCGCTGCACAAAAAAGCACTTTCCCATTGGCACTCCTTCCAGGTAGTTGTTAAGCACCCTGGGTCACGAGCCAGTTATGTGGCATCATTTGTCACAGCAAAAAGACACTTTCCTTCTTCTCTTTATTTTCAGTCCCTGTCAGTGCTTTGCTTCTTACCAATCCGTGCCTAATCCCTTGCAGGGTCATTTTCCCAGTGTGAGCTTGCCAGCAGTCATGGCCCCACCTTGGCTCACCAGTTACATTGTGTGGGTCAGACCCTGCCTCTTCTGGTGCTGTGCTGCGTACTCAGCCCCTCTCAGCACACCCCTGATCATGGCTGTGGTCCCTGTGGCACCTGCAAGACCTGGTCTCCAGCACAGACGAGGAGCTGGGGATGAGCCCTCATGCCCATCCTGCCTGATGTCCTAGGGTCTCTAACTGATGCAGGTTCCCAAAGGCCCTCAGGGAGTTATACATTCACAGCCATGGCCCCTGCCCAAAAGCCCCCCTGTGGGTGTCAGAGAGAGAGCGCCGCAGACAAAAGACTATCCTTTCCCTCTCCCCTGGTTCCTTGGCCCCTTCCTCCTGCACTGCCCCAGAACGACTTCATCTTGTTGGCCCTGGCAGGACCATGGGGATCCAGGCAGGTGCCTTGGTTTCTCGATTCCCTGCTCCAGGCATTGGCAACTCATCTGCCTTTCCAAAACCACTTGGCATCCAGCCTACAGGGAATCCCTGCTGTGTGGGGCTGACCCTGTCAGTGAGCCCACTGGGGCTGGTGACTCTTGCCTGACTCTCAAAGCTCTGATGAACCACCTGGACAACCTGTTGGACAGCCTGTCCTCCAGGCAGGCTGCATGGCAAATGTGGAGCTTCCCCAGCCTGGCACAGTGCACAATGCCAGTGTGGTGGCATAGTCAAAACCTCCTCAAGCTTGCACTGGAACCACTCCCAGACGTGAAGAGGAGGTGATGCTCTTCCAACTAAGTCAGTGGGAGCCTTCCTGCTGCCCTTAAGGAAAAATGATGTATTTCCATGTCATGAATGTCAGGGATTCCCAGGCAAATGCAAGTTGTGTTAAAGGCATCCCTTGCACTCTGTTGGGTGATTTTTTTATCATCTTTGATACTTTTTTCCCCACCAAGGATGAGGACCTCCAGATCTCCCTGCACAGCTGTTGGAAGGAACTCCTCACCAATGGGAGGACACAACATGTAGTCCATCCCCATCAAACAGCATGAATGAGTCTGCCTCTCCTTCCAGGGAGGACACCTCTGGATGGCAGAGAAAAGGGGCCAAGACCAGAGCAGATACCGTGGGTCTAAGGGGATGTTGGCTCTGTGCTTGGGAAAAGCTACTTTTCCCAGCAGCCACAGTGCTAATCAGGCCAGTATTCCGAATGAGATCGCGTTCCTTTTATCTGCCCCACTGCTGGCCAGGATGAACATTCCTCCTTTCATATCTTCCTCCATGATGCAGCATGTTTGATGCAATAACAAAATGTATAAAGTCTCCTACGGGGTAAATAAAATGGTCTTGTTTCTACACTGTCCCAACATGTGGGTATCAATTAACCCCATATTCAAATGGTGGCTCTGCGCCACAACAACAGAGTTACTGGGGGAAGCTGCTGGTGAGCTTCTTGCTCTGTTGCTGCTCATAACAACAATTGCCTCTGCCTCATCACAAAGGTGAAAAGTCATTTTGAGAATCAAGACATGGCACCCTTCCTGGGAAAGTGGAGGGTGGACATTGCCTTTAATGGTTTACAGTATTTGGCTAAATGAAGCAATGACCAGCCAAGGAAAACCTCTACTCAGCACCCTGTTGGGGTGCAGCTTTACAGACATTGTTTGTCTTCAAAGCACCTTTGCAGATGTCTGTACCATAATTTGATGAAAAATTGTGTTGCTTGGCTTTAAAGCTTCAAACTCACTACAACAAAAACAGTAGCTAATCAGCAGCATGGTGTTATTATTTTGGCAGATATAAGTACCTATTCCTGTGCACAGCCATGAGCATAAGGAACAGTTTTCAGGCTGGAAAGCCTATGTTGGCCTGTGTTTTTCCTTGATGCACAAAGGCTGCCACTGGCAGGATACACTGTGATGTGCTCATGCCGTTATCTTGCAGCAGGTATTTTAATCCTCTGCCAAGCAGCGTGGCAGCAGGACTGTTGTGGACCTAAATTGTTACAGAGATGATGAAACAGACTGAAAAATGAACATGAGTGCCACTGTCATAACACTCCTCCAGATCTGTCCCTCATTTTGTTAAGGAGCAATGATATCTCTTTTGAAGAGCTGGCCAGATCTTATGAAGGTGCCTTGAAATGCAGAGTGAGGTTGGATGGTAACCCAGGGGTGTGTTCAGGGACAGGCTCACAAGTCCCAGGATGTTTTTGCTGTGGAACAAACTTTACAGCTGTTGGGTGCACACTAAAAGATCTGTGGGTGAGAGGCTTGTGGACAGTGCAGAATGGCACTGCACAGTGTGGTACAGTCTTGTCTGCACCTGCACTGCCCACCTACCGGCCTAACTCCTGCTGCTCCACCTATGAGCCTCCCTGCAAACACTGCTGTAAGTTGCTGACTGGCTGGGAAATAGAGTTTTAATGTTTCTTTTCTCAGCTGGGATGTTACATTTTGACATGGGAATGTGTAACTTTCATCTGCTCCCCAGGTGAGATGCAGGTAAAAATGCAAACCCAACCTCCAGTGTTTAAGGTCTTTTAACTTGCCTGGCACAAAGCTTGAGGAGCTAAAACCTGGGTACGTCAGGACCTCAAACCACTGTTCCACAACTGCAAGGGACAGCTTGTGTTCACCACAATATGGCCCATTTATTAAATGTTTGTTAATCATCCTGTTAGCACTGATCATGACTATACATTCAAGACATAAGGGCAACAGGGCTTTCACGTAACTTTAGTCTTTACACGTGTCACAGAAATGGGATCCAAGCATCAGTGATTATCTTTGCTTTAACATGGGATGCAATTAAATAATTGATTCTGGCATAGATTAGTTTAGCCATGTTAGCTACAAAACCTGCAGGAAGGATTGTCTTGCATGATATGTTCATGCTGTATCCAAAATAATGGGAGGCTCTTGCCTGGAGGCTCTGAGAAAATGCTGCAAGAGAAGAGATCACAATTGGAAGAGATGGCTGCTGCACGATGTCCTGCCCTTGCTTTCAAAGGCAGAGGGTAAATGGTACGGCCATCACTTTTAATTACCCTGTGCTTGGCAAAGGTTACTTTGTATAGCTGAGTTCCAGGTAGGAAATGTGAGTGTTCCCTCATGCATTTCAATGCACAAATACCCAGATGAGCTCTAATTATCTTCCCCACAGATTTAATTTGAGATGGTTGATTTTACCCTAATTTGTACACACACAACCCAGGCTGGGCTGGGCGGTATTAACATCCAGCCAGTGAGTTACAGGCTCTCCAGCTGAAAAAACACATCTGGAAGAGACCTTCTTTCTTTCATCTTCCCCATATGTGGGAATGATAACATATCCTGTACTGGACATACTGGTAAACATGGCACTGGCACCTCCAAGAACCATACAACAGGAGGGAAAGGCAATTCTCCAAGAGAGGGAAGATATAATCAGCTACGACCTGATCCGACCACAGATAAGGATGTGCTGCTGTAGCTATTGGCCTGATGAGCCATAAACCTCCAGCCATAGCTGGCTGGAGCCACAGGAGTTCCTGACAGCAGAAGGTGTCAAGGGTAAATTTTGGCTCACAGAGGTGTGACCGTCTTCAGGGCTTCAGGTTACCTTCAGTACTGTGTTGTCCTCAGTGCAGCAGTACAGGGACAGCAGGGATGGGGAGCACTGCTGCTTGGCACCAGCATCATTTATGCCACTGAATTTCAACACTGAGTTCACCTCCTAGATCTGTCTCACTAAACTTACTTTCTTCCTCTGCCATCTCGTAACAGCCAGGGAGTTTGTTTGCCTGGTGCTACAGGCACACCTAATGCAGAGGTTTCCTACACATAAGACAAGATACTCTCACAAAAGGGTTTAATCAGCTGTCTTATTTATGCAGATACTGTAAATAACTCTGCAGCCTGTTCTGCCTCCTGCTGCTCCACTACAGTCTGATCACTGATGCAGCCAAGCCGAGACATGAGCAAGGTTGACCGTAATTCACCTGGAGCTGTGGTCCAAACTCACCCGCGCTGACAGTAATAGCCTCAATAAACTGCTCCCTCCAGCTGTTTGTGCCAACCACCAGGGCCAGGTTTGTCTTCTTAATGAGCTTGTCCACTGTGTTCTGTGGATGGAGATGCAGAGGAGAGAATTACGGGCTATCAGGCTGGAGATACTGGGCTAAACCCCACCCACACTAATGCTTACAGCCATGCATTTGTGGAACGAGCTTAGCAGATTTTAAGCTCAGGTCAAGAGCCACAGCAGCAAATATAAGTACTTGCAACTTCCCTTGCTGCTGCTAAAAAAGACCTTTTGAAACCTGCTCATGATGGAAGTTTGAATCATCTCAAAGACACAGTAAGGGTGGTCTGTTATTTCTGTATACTATAGAAAAACACAAAAGAATGAAATGGCCAGTTTTAAGGTCTTGGTCTGGGCATACACCTTCATGTCAGCTGAGCTGCAAAACCATTACTTATATTTAGGGTATCAGCTTTTTGCACTGCAAGTCCCAGGCTTGGGGCTCACTCAAGACTACCTGTAAGTATGACTTATCATAGAATCATAGACTTGTGAGTATGAGGTTATGTTTTGAAGCAACCTGCAACATTTTGGAGCCTGGACAGCTCTTAGGCTCATCAGATTGGTGTTCTTGTATAATAATAACAACCACAAACAGACTGTGTGTGGGACAGGAAGTCCCTCAAGGATAATGACTGTGGTCTAAAATGGACAATGAGGATGCAGAGTCTATAACCCACTGCCATCTCACTGGAGTAACTCTCAGCCTTTCAGACTTGGCTCAATCCCCTTCTAAAGTGTACCTTGGTCCTGCTCTGAGACCTTGTGATGCCATGTGCTACCTTGCTTTGCTGCAATACCATCAACACATGTTTACCAATGCTGTGCAAACCCAAAAGGAGAGTCCCTAGCCAGAGGGGAAGAAGAACAAGGACAGAGGATGTGGACAGTACCTTGAACTCGTAGGATTCCTCAATGATGATTTCGAGTTTGGTGTGCTCCCCCAGGACTGGGCGCCCCATCTCTGCGATCCGACGCTCTTCCTCCTCCTTGCTGGTCAGTGGCTGCTTTTCTTCATTCTCCTCTGCAAAGCAAAGAGCCCATCGGTGAACCAGGCCCAGCAGGTCACTCTCTGGATCTGGCTTCTTGTCAGAGGGAGAGGTCAGGAAGCCTCCACGTGGGAGTGAGTGACAGAACAGAGGAAAAGGAGGTCATGGAGCAATAGACAAGATAGCTTTAGGTAGAAACACTAGCAAGAGATTTGCAAATTATCCAAGCTGAGAATGAGTCCCATTTATCCTGCATGCTGGGGAATAGGTTATTGCCTTGTACCTGCTGCCTCTCTCACAGAGATGCTGGGAAGAGGAATGATCATCACTAAGTCTGCTCCATTTCCCAGCACTCCAGGTTTGCACTGGGTTATGGTCAGGACAATTCCATCAGCCTGTTACAAGAGAGAGCTGCCAGCAGCCCCAGCATTGAGACTCATATGAAATCTTGGCTCCGCCTTTTTCTGAGCAGGGCATTGCCTCAGAAAGGAAGCTGGCAGTCAACTCCTGCTATGATGGTGGGGCTGGAGGAAACAGTACTGGGCCATAGAGTTGTGAATAGTCTCCCAGAGGCCAGTGCCTGGCCCCAGACCCTGGGAAAGGAGGCAGCACAGTGATCTACAAGAACAGGGAAGCAGGTCTGCATCTCCACTGGCATCCATGCCACCTCTGGGACATGGGGACTGCAGATAATGGATTTTGTCACTGTTCCTTGAGCAGACCCTACTGAACTCCCTTCCAGTCCATTTGAAGGATGAGCAGAAGAACGTCGGGCTAGAAAGGACTGGAGTTAAACTGTCAGTAGGCAAACACCCCAGTCAGTCCATGTGAGATTGATGTGGCCCTCAGGTGTCACAATACAGGTACCTTGAATGGAGACCACGGTGCAAGGAAGAGGATGATCTCTAGCCTGGACCTTCCTGAAGACAGGTTTGCCTATCAAAGTGATCAGCAGGAGATCAGCAGGAGGGACTGCACACCCTGTGCAAACTGTCACCGTGCAGTTAGTAAACTGTTCCTATGTCACACAGGGTTAGTGTTGCTCCCTTGCTGGCTGCCCTTCATCAGCACAGTGGCACTGAGTTGCAGGAAAGCTCTTCTCCTGCTGGTCAAATGGACCCACCTCATGGCCAAACCCTCCTAAGTCTGGATTACTGTTTCCAGGGCTGCTGTGCAATGTGTGGGACCCACGACCTTCTCATCCTGCAGTGTTTGGCTGAATGATGGATGCTCTGCTGGCTAATGACAGATGAGCATGCCCTGCTGCTGGGTCTCGCTGGTGGGAAAGACAGGGGCTAAAGCAGTCATGGGGTCCTGCCCCCCCTGCAGTGCTTGGGCACCCTCATGGCTGCCTGGGGAAGACAGAGCCCTGTGCACACCTCTGGTGTGGGCAGCAGGGAGGGGATGACTGAAACAAGTGGAGAAGCCCACCTTGCTCCAAGAGATGGAGTGGGGCTGCTTGTCACTTTGGGGGTGACAACTCCCTCTCCCCGAGGTGGGGGTTAGATATGTGTGGCAGGCAGAGCACTCTGTGAGAGGACACAGTGTTAGAGGGACCAGCCAGGGCAGCAGAGCTGCGGCTCAGCGCCTTCTTACCATTCCGGAGTTTCCCTCCAGGACAGAACAAAAGCAAAGAGGAAACCAAGAGGAAAGAGTGGGGTGAGCATATGGCCAATAAGAGAAGGGAAGAGGGGGAGAAGGGAAGGAGTAGAAATGCATACCTGTGATGGTGAAGCCACCTACATGAAACCGAAAATATGAGAGAGAGAGAGAGAGAATAAATGAGGATTAGCATTTGCACAGCAACACAGACACCTTGCAGCCCACAGGGATGTGGTGGTCCTTCCCTGCCCCATGGCCAGGGGCTGGGGACATGGACGCTGCTTCCCAACATGCACCCCGGGGATAGTGTGGGCAGACCTGAACACAGGTTTTTTAACCCATATCTGCAAGCTGCCATCCCCTCCCTGGTATCCAATATATGCTGTGGAGGCGGCAAAACCAGTGTGAGTCTGCCCTGGGGCTGTCGGTGCTTCAGGGAATGAGGATGGCTTTGCTTCCCTCCCTAGCTGCCCTATCCTGGAAATGGCCAGCAAGGAAATTCAAAGGCTGGATGGGCTCTAAACCTCCCCAAGACTGGAAGCAAAGTAGGCTCTAAATCTCCCCAAGGCTGGAGTTAAAGTTTGCACTGTCTCTTCAAAAAGGATTGGCAAACTTTCCCGTCCAGCCACAGGCATCCATCTCTAAATCTCCAGGAGATCCTGTTTCTGCCACACCAGTGTAAGAGGTGGTGGGTTAATTTGCATGGCACAGGCTTGTATCTTGGGGTGTTGGCAGGTTTACTATGGCTGTAACAGCACCACCCCCCAAAAATTCTCGTTAATTTTGGTGACTTTGGGTGTCTACTCTAAGAAAAGATGGGGTATTAGATACCTGAGCTTACTTAAGTAGTGCTGACCACCCTAAAAGAGAATACTGTGAGCAAAGAAAAACATCAAGCAAAATCATCTTCCAAAAATACACAAATTGGAAAAATGGAAAAGAAAAATGAATGCGCGCTTACCAAGCTCATTCAACAACAGGGCTGTGAAGGAGACAGAGACAAACACAGAAGAAAAGTAAATGAATAATGAAATCAAAAGGGATATCCACAGAAAGACACCAGATCCCAGGGCAGAGATTTCAGATCTGTAAAGCTGCAGGATACCATTAGTGTTAAGAGAAAGGCACTAAAAATAAAGGAACAGAAACGTTTCATGGGATTGTGGATTTGAAATTAAAACCATCGCAAACATGGGGTGGATATGGGATTAAACGACACACTCCAAAAATTCATTTCCCCCCTTTGAATTTTTTGTGCAAGATCTTCCATTGGTCTCGGAGGCAGTTCTGCCCCAGGGGAGGACACAAGAAGTCCCATGTGCAGCAGCTACTGGCTTTGACCTCCTCCAGCTGTCTGATGGGGAGCAATAGCTCCAGTATACAGCTGCACTTTTGGCATGTGCAATGAGAGAAAAAAAGTCTGTGGCAAGGCTTGGCTCAAGGATCTTGTTGCTCAACATTTTAGGACTCCAAAACAAAAGAAAAAGCCTCTTGCTCAGTGCACTGGTGGGTGTCAGGCCACTGACATGCAGACCCCACCACAGCTCTGTGGCCCAGGGGTGATATTTTAGAGATCCCTCGTCTCCAGGCTGCTGAGCATACCACTACTCCAGCCTCACTGCTTCTTGTACAAAACCAAGTACAAAGAAACAAGTTAAAAATAAAAAGGTTGCATGGCCAAAGCAGCAAATAGCAATCTTTTAAATTCTGACTTGCTCTCCAGCTACTGAATTTCAAAGCTGAGCTTCTCTCAGGTTTACTGGGTTACCTTTGTGATCAGGAAGATGAGAAACTTTATTGCCTTTTCCTTTTATTTTTAGTTACAGTTTCAGCTGAGATCTCCAGAGCTGGTACCACAATTCTCAAACTCAGACCCGGAAAGCATGTTTGTTTGCCCTTGCTGGACTTGCAACACTGAGCCCACACTGGCCCCTGTGAAACTGGGCAAAGCTGGAGCTGCTGAGTTGAGTTGTCCGTGTGTAAATTTATCCTGGCAATATTGTCTATGGTCCACAGATGCCACCAAAACCATTTAATGATACAGACCCCACCTGCAGTGCCTGAGTCACGCGAGTGTGTCTGATTTTTTAGCACAGCTTTTCCTAGCTATTCACATAAGCCAGCAGGAAAGCTAATGGAGGCGATGACGCAGCTGACCTAGACAGCACTTGAGCTGAAGAGGAATGTGGCATGTCCCCACTCAGCATGGGGACCACTGGGGGTCCTCTCTGTCCTGATCAAATAATATAGTACAGCCCCATGCCTGCTGAAGGGACAGCTGATGTACCAGAAACTCCAAAGCAGCTGCAAGGCAAACAGACCACTTGTGGCTGCCAATTTTCTAAAAAGGCTTTAATAATGGTCCATACTTTAAGTGACTCTAAAACTGCTTCTTGCTCAGTCATGAAGAGTGTGCAGAAATAGGTTTTGCTATTTTCACCTATTTCCTAGTAGAAAAAAATGCAGGTGAAAATAGGTGAACTCTGCCTTTTTGGGAAGTTTTGCAGTTGGTTCAGAAATGTGATGAAAGAGTAAATTGTTTTTATTATTCCTGTGAGAAGCTATTATCCAATGCAGAGCCATGAAACTTAATTTGAGTATAACCTGATTTACCTAAACTGATTGCATCTCATGGTACTACCTGCTTGTGCTGGGATTTTTGGCTATTTTCACATTCTAGTGCCAATATAAAATGGTAAAATTACTGCTCTGGCCATGCATTTTATTTAAAGTGAAAGCTATTTTATCTTCTGATAAAAATGATGCAGCGGTGCCTTTTTACCTGTCAAGACTGAATGTTCTAATGATTAAATGAAGGCATAGCTGCAATGTGGCAGGGCAGTACTCTCAAAATGTCTCTGGGGCCTGATGATGCTCATTGTCCCCTGCCCGGGTGCTCTGGGGCCATCCTGGGAGCACACCTTGCTCCCTGGGGGCCCTGGTGAGTGAGACAGAATCCTCTCAAAATGACAGAGGAAAGAAAACAGAGCAAAAAGGTGCAGCGGCCAAGCTTCGAAGGAAGGAGGGCAAAACGGCCAGGAGCCAAAGTGCGAGGAGAAAGGAGTGTGAGAGTAGGGAGACACAGAGAAAGCGGACGGCAGCGTCTCGAGAGCTGGTCTGGTTTTACTCTCACACCTTTCACTCCTCGTCGTAGCCACACCGGATCCCCAAGCACAAGGAAGAAACTGCACTCTTTCTCATACTCCTCACGGTCAAGTACTCTAAGGGTAATGAATTTCCTGTGGGAACACAAGACAAAGGCAAACACATGATTGGCATCGCACACACATGCAGTTCACGTCCGCCCAGGTGCCGTAGTGACAGAGATGGTTGGGTGGGGGGAAGTGGCTGCACATCCCCCCTGGGGCATATGGGGAAGGGCAGGAGCATCCCCACCACCTGGCTGAAGTTGTACCTCGGTGGGGTGGGGAGAGGCTTTGTTCAGGGGGAATGGGAAGTTGTCTTGCTCCTGCCCTTTTCCATAGGCACTGGGGATATGAGCTTGGTGTTGCAGGTGCCAGACATGAGTGAGCCAGACAGGGACACACAGGCTGGGCTCAGCCCCGGAGCACGTCCCCCACCTTTCTTCTCACTCATCTCCACCAGCCGGGGCTCCCCGATCTCTAGGTAGAAGGTCTTGTTTTTCTCATACTCCTCATCATCTATCACCTTGATTGATATCGTTTTGCTGGAACAGAGAAGAAATAGAGATTCAAGAGTAAGGGGGGAAAAGCAGGAGGGGAAATAGGGAGCAGAAGAGGAGGGGGAGAAGGAGGAGAAGGTAGAGGAGGAGAAAGAGGAGGGTGGAAACAGCGGGAGAAGGGGGCTGCAGACAGAAAACAGTGGTTTTGGTAGCACAGGCTGGAGGGACAGCACAGCCAAAAGCAAAGGGCAGGAACCAATGGGCCAAGCTTGCCTCAGGATGAGCACAAACCACAGGATCAGAGCACCAGCAGCTTGCAGAGTGCCATCCTCCCTGGCATGGACACAGCCTGGGCCAAACTCCCCTAGAAATGCCTTGGCTTGAGGGCAGCAAGACACATCCCTTTCCAAAAACCTAGGATATAGAAGAGCCCCTTGACAGCTTGCACACATTGCAGAGACACGAGAACTGGAAACAACCACAGACCAAGCATCTGAAAGCATGATGCACTGCTCAAACTTGTGCATGGAAGAGGCTCTGTCTTGCCAGGCACAGCAGATCCATGCCCAACATCATGATCAGCTGCTCAGTTTGGGATCTGGACGCTCTAATTTACACACTTGAAAGGGATGTTGGAGCTAAGACTTCTTCTGTGAAGGCAATGTAAAGGAAAAATGGTCTTTCTGGTTAGGGCATGGTGATGGATAGCTTCTCTGATGGTGAGATTTTACTTTTAAATTTTACTTTACAAGCAGCACATCCTTTCCCAAGCCTTCAAGATTTAGTTTTCTCCTGTTAGAGGCTTGAGCAGCAATTCTCTCTCACAGGACCTGAGGTTGCTGAATTTGTCCCTGCAGCATACACAGATAGGTCCAAAGGCTGAGTCCCAGCTCAGAACCACAATCACGCACCACAGAAAATGAAAGTCTTGCAGGAGGCTGTAGCCACCAGCAGAGAGATTTGCTCCTTGAAGCACCCAATAAAGTGAAAATTGCTTTACCAGGGGAAAAAAATTAGCATGGAAGAAGTTTTTCAGCTCTTTTCAGGGTCTCTAGAAACACCCAGCTGAAAGCTGCTCGCCAGAAGGTGACCAAACCTGGAGTACAAGTGTTATGGTGTGGTGGGGCTGTGTTACTGTGGTCCTTCCTACAATGCAAAGTCTTTGCAAAGACAACATATGAGACAGAAATCCAGCAGCCTCTGCTCCTCCCTGGAGTGCTCTGCATTGCTGCTGGGACAGGACCTCTGCCTGGCTCTGACCTTGTCCCAGACAAGAAATAAGCAATAACAATACAAAATAAAAAACCAGTGCAGTGACTGCCTGTAGCCCTGTGCTTGCTGCCGATCTTCTGGCGGGGTTTGCCTTCCTCCAACACTTGACAGCACTCCCGCGAATGCTCTTACTTAAGAAAGCTTCCCAGTCGCTCTCTCTCTGCCCAAGCCTGTCTGTCCTGCCCTTCGAAGAAATATTTTCTTGTCCCATCCGTGGCTCCTCTGCACTTTCTACGAGCAGCCAGCACAAGCTGAAGCAGCCTCAAGGCTGCTCTAATATATGATCAAGGAGGTTCTGCTGTTCCTGGCAGGTCACAGCCCTGAAAACCCATAAACATGGATGACAGCCACGCTCTAGGGGAGTGAAATTCAGGCCATGCTGCTGTAATTTCTGGCTTTCTCCCCTCCTTGCACATCTGCACTGGCCACCCAGAGCCCCTCTGTTAAGCTGACAAGTATTTGGCAGCAGAGTCAACATTTTCTACTCATTCAGGGTAAACACTGCAAGCACTCGGAGGAACAGCCAGGATGATTTCTTGTTCTGTTTGCTGTGAGTCAGGAGTGTATTAAGTTTGCCCTTCATGCTTATAATGAAACCATTTACTCAAGAGCAAGTGATGGCTGTGAAAAGTGTAACAATGCAGCACAGCTCAGTCTAATTGTATTTTATAATGAATATCCATAATAATTTGTTCAGTTTGTAATTATTGCTGCAATAGGTTTGTACATAGGAAAAATGGTTACCAAGCACTCAGCTGATCCTGCTCTGCGTTGATGAGTTAGGGGAAATTATCATGTATTAAAAAACTAATGAAGGATATAAAAATGCTCTCAGCTAAGCTTTCAAAGAGAACCTGACAGAATTACCGGAATGGCACAGTTTCAGAAACATTACTAACAAAATCAATAATTTTCCTGACAACTCCCATTAAAATGTACACTGCATCCTGCCCTCATATATGAAAAAAGAATCTTTTTCAGGAAAGTTAATTAAAAGAGATGCCTTCTCAAAACCTGAGGGCCGCAGAGGTATCAAGACATAAACTGCCTATGGGTGTGCTCTGGCTTGCCGTGTGTGGCATTCCTCAGAGCCCCACAGAATAATTCTCTCTGATGAAAAGAAACCTGGGTGCCAATTAAAAAAGCTATTTCTGATGCTTAGACCTAACACCAATAGGATTTCCTTGAATAATGCAGAATAATGGGGCTTAAATTGCCACTACCAGGAGGTGGTGTTATGCAGTTTTCCAAGTGATCATTCTAGGGTGCAAACAAGTGCCCTGTGTTGGGTAGACATGTGCACTGCTGCTGTTTCTGCTGTAGAAGACTGTTAGGAAAAAGGGTGGAAAGAACAAATGGCAAGTCTGCTCTCTGCATGAATCTCCAATCAGCAAGAATTGCTGAGGCAAATTGTCCCTGGGATGAGACTGCAATCCCAGAGAAAAGGATTACCTCCTAATGGTGTTTGAGAAACAGCAAGTACATGAAAATAACACAGGTTATTCTTAGAGCATGCCTGATCTGCACCACGCTGTCTTTTGCCTGGTACAAAGCCCCTCCACAGGGTCCTGCACGCATGTGGCCATGTGGCAGCATTTGATCAGTGGAGAAGGAGGAGGATCAGGCAACTGCACAATTTATCCTGCCTTAGAGTAAGGACTGCTTTCAACAGCAATCTAGGATGTGCACTGATATCACCCTGCTCTTGCTGGACCCTTCAATATGGTTTCTGCTTCTTACTCCTCTCCCAGGCAGAGATCTGCTATAGCTGTGAGGATGTGAGCAGCAACAAGCTACCATGGGGCTGTCTCTGCAGGCTGTGGAATGCAGCCTGTGTTTCTGGTGGCCTCACCTAGTCCTGTGCTCCTGCTGCATTCAGGGTCCAGTTCTGCCAGCCTGCTGCCCGCAGTCCTCTTTTTCAGAGTATGTGTTGCTGCTCGAGGCTGTTTTCTTGCATTACAAGACATGGTGGGAATGAGGCAGAGGTGGGTACGTGGCAAGGCCAGGGCAGCCTGTTAAGGCTCACAGAGTGATGTGGACAATCCACAGTGCTCAGCTGCTGAGCTGCCCCCTCACTTTCCCAGTTGGACACAGTTAGAAGGAAGAGACCTGAAGTCCCAACAGTGCAAGTGCATGCTGAAATTTGCATTTAAAATCTCTTTATCCTGTGGTTCTGCTGGGATAGTGCTTGTATAACAGAAAACTGATTATCACCGTGAAACCCCTAGTGCTCAGTCACTGCAGGGCCAGAAACCAGGAGTCCCAAATCCATGAGACAGGGGGAAAAATCAGAAGATTAAAGAAGCCTCTAAACCATTAAACATTTTCTTCTCCTTCTGAGAATCCGGGGTCAATCTAGATGATATTTCCAAGATGACCCTTCCAAACAGAGATCCAGAATCAACTTTGATTTGGGGCTGACAGTGGTGTTTGTGCCATAATCTAGTGTCTCCAGGAGGTGGGTATTTAAGCCAAACACTCAAGATACCATGACGGTACAAGACCACAGCCCTTGAAAAGGTTGGATTTTTTTCCTCTGTTTTGACCCTCAGCCACACTGCAAGTGGGAAAGAGCAATTTCTGGAGACTCTCTCCAACACATTTGGATGTATGGGGATAGAGGTCCTGTGTTGGTCTAAACCACCAGCCTTGACGTATCTCCCCTGCACGTTCCTTCCTGCCTTCTGCAGGGACCCCCACTGACACCATGGGGCCAGTTTGCAGCAAAGCACAGCTGCTGCTGGGGTTTTCCTTCTATTGGTGTCAGGTCCATTTCACCTGAGCTAAAGAGCCCTGCTCTGGCATGAAGAGTGAGGGCATTCAATGGCCCATCCAACTGTCTGCATTTCTGTACCAGAAACTGCACTTCCCTGAGCCTGTAGTCAAAGCAATTGCTGAGGGAATGAGTTTCACCTCATTTCCGTGTACTGGAAATCAAAGAATAAAACACATCTTGTAGAATTGCAGCTCCAGCTCTTCTCCACTTGCACACACCCAGCAGCAACAAAAGAAGGATGGTAACTTCGTGAACATGGCATGCAAAGCTCTGCCCTTATTCCAAGTCCAATGCTCTCCATCAGGACTTAGTTTTCATTTCAAATCATGATATTTCATTTGAACTGTAAGGGTCTTTTATCAGAACATTCCCCCACAACCCGTAGTTACAATAGCCCATGGAAAAGTCATTTTGGGTGGTGATGGCACACCAAGAGAAGAGCTGACACACTCCATCAGATCCAATGACCATCCAGTACAGCCTCTTCTCGTGGTAACTGCCAAGAGCACCTTGGAATATGAGGACAGGCACATAGACATTATTTCCAACTGATGCTTTCCCAGCCCCAGATATCTTTGCCTCAGGGGCTTCCTAGCCAGACCAGGTTTCTGTGTATTTAAGTATGCTCTGCAGATTTCCCACACTGCACTTTGAGGTTGTGTAAGCTTTTGGTATTTGCAGTATCCCATGTGTCAGGGAGAGCATTGTGATTGCTAATCCCAGTTCAATGTCATGGACAACAAAGGAAGTGATGTGCACTTGGCACAAGCATGCCAGCCCACCTGCCATTTTCTGGGCACATCTCTGGAAAAGGCAAGAGACAGCACCCAAATGTCTGCCTGCAAGTGACATGACACTGGCAGGACAGGGCCGCATGTCCTCTGTCAGTGGGGAAGCAAACTGGCTTTGTACAATGGCAAAGGCAGGGCAAGAACAGAGCTAACACAGTGCAAAATGCCAGCTGGGAAAGGCACTTGCTTTAGCTTTGATGTTGGCCCTCTGAGAAGAAGTTGGACCAGAGACCTTCTAATCCACACGCTTTCCAATCCAGAGATCTTGCCCTACTCAACTCTGCTGTGTGCCTAGATCAGAGTTCTCGCAGCCAAGAAATCATCATTGCACCCGGACCACCCATGAGCCGGAACTGGAGTGGCTAAAAAGTGTGGCACGTAGTCAATAGCAGTATTTCCAGTAGGCTAGGAAAATTATCATCTTTAAACACACAACCATCCAGCTGTTAACAAGCTTGCCCATGAGAACATGGCATGCTGCTGCTATCTGGGCAGACACTTATTCTTGAATCAAAAGAGGGAATGAAGCACTTATGCAGCTTGTCACCCATCCAGCTTCCACTGATCACTCAGGAGAACTACAAGAATAGCTTGGAGGACTTTGAACTGCAGATTCACAGTTGTAACATCCAGGCTAGGCAGTCAGGAGTGGGGGCCTGGTGCTACCAGCCTTGATGGCCCAAACAAACACTTCCCACCCAGAGAGCCATAAGTTATGGTGAGCGAATAGCCATGAGGGATACATGCTCTGGAGATGACATTTCAAAGCCACATCCATCAGTGCTGCCTGTTCTAGCACGTGTTTCCAGACTCCTGCAGATGCCTGCCACATTGATTTCTCATACATCTCCTTGTCAGCCAGTCATTTAATTAGCTGAAGTTCAAGCTTACCATGAGAGATGGGCATGTGGCTCACGTGGCACACATGCCTCACATGGCTTGTGTGATTGCTGGGCACTAGGCAGTGGTTGTGCAGAGGAGCAGTGGGCTGCTGTAGGGCACAAGGTACCACAGGGAAGAAAGCTCCCAAATTGTCAGCAGAGCTGGGGACCACCAGAGCCAGCAGCCAGGGCCATGCAAATAGGCCACGGCCACTGAGAGGAGCCTGGACCAGACCCCAGGGCACAGCTGGAGCCAATCACCAAGAGCAAGGCAACTATTCCTCTTGACATCCCCACCCTTGCTATGCTCTGCTCTCTGTCTTTCTGGGTGTCCTTATCTGCTCAAGGCCCCATCTGTGCTGTCATGAATGCAAAGAGACCTCGCTGCTCCCGTGTCTGCCTCTGGAGCACACAACTCTGCTGACTGAGGCACCAGGGAGTGGTTGTGTGCACTTTGCAGCTTCACTGCACAAATTTTTGACAGCTACTTGAGGAAAGAAGTTGTCTTGTTGGGATGGTAAAGGAGCTGATAGGGCTTTTCCTTTACCAGTTGACAACAAAACTGCACCTTATGGTGAGAAGGTGGCAGCCTCACATGCAGAGAGACACCCAGGTCTGTGGTGGCAGCATTTGCCCCAGCCACAGAGGGGGATGTGTGTGGCAAGGGACACAGGACAGGGCAAAGCAACACCTACTCAGCCAGTGCAGGGACGAACGTTCCTGAGGGACAGAAGAGGTGCAAAAATGGTCCAGATTATGTGAATGACCTTGTGTCACACATGATTTTAACTATTACCCAGTGGTCTCTGACAGAGGAGAAGGTTCATTAGGGTTTCTGTCCCTGCCGATGAGTTCCCATCTGTGTAAGATGTCCCATGAGTCACCCATGCAGGATCCTTTGCCGAACCAAGCCTTGCTGACATGAAATGTCTGTACTTAATGAAAATTTTGCCTGCAGCAGGCTGCAAACATGACAGAGAGGGAAAAGGAAAACCTGCCTGAAACGAAGCGTGACACATGCTTTGGGAAGTGTGGATGTGAGCTGATCTGATGTGGCAGCTTGGTTTGCTGGTCCAGCAGCCCAGGCCTGCATGGGGCTGCACAGTCCAATGCCCCCAAAAATGTGATTGAGGCCAACCAGCCTGGACACTGCAAACAAGGGAAGGGAGAAATGGTCCCTCTATTTTTCCCCCCACCTCCGGAGCCAAAATTCATTTGGTTACTCTTATTTTCTTGGATGTCCTCCACCTCTTTCCCCAAGGCTTCCTGAATCAATCTTTGTAAAAGACCACAGGGCTGTGCTGTCATTTCCATGTCTGCATAAACCAACTGCTCCTCTGGCCTCAGGATACGCTGAGTTTAAATGACAACATACGGCTCAAATACATAACACCGGCCTGCTCCAGAACATCACTACCAGGAAAATGCTGGAAAAGGATCCAGCCTGCTCTTCCTTGGCCTTGCAGAAATACAAGACATCAGAGGTGGTCTGCAGAGACAGGAAAACTGAAAGCTGTTGCTGCTTGAATAGCTGGAAGATGACAGGCACAGCTGATGCTCAGTGTCTCAGAAAATACTTTTCAGGAGTGACAATTGCCAGGTAAGATGATTTCACATGCTAGACTGAATGCTGCTTGACTGTCCTCTTAGGAAGACCATATTGAGAAGGATTTGTCAGATCAGAAATGTTTTTCTGGCAAATCATCAATGTTTGCTCTGATTTGACTGTGAATTTTGTGCTCTGACTAATGCACTTCATTCATTTGCCAATGCCACATCCTGCAAGGGCCCAGTTAGACAAAGATGAATGGCATGCTCTTGATCTGCCCCAAACCTGTGCCTGAGCCTTTGGGCATGATTAAATGTTTCATTGTCTCAGGACAGCTGGAGCTGTGGCCTCCCCTTCCATGGCTCTGAATGTGGTAACACCAGGATTAAACCGTTCTTCTGCTTTTTCCCAATTTCACTGCCATGCATATCTAGTGATGGTGAGTCCTTAAAGCTCCCAGAGTGCCTGCTGAAGGCAGGATCACTGGGGGATCAAACAGGAGAGATACACCTAGATGAGTACCTGGAGATCCAAGGGCAGCTTGCACAAACAGTGCAATACAAGTGACAACTGAGAAGTAAAACACATTTGATGTGAATTTGATCAAAAACACTCCCGGCAGCAATTACTTAAGGTATCTGGGAAAGCTGATAGAGCAGAAACAACTTCTCCCCTGGCTTTGCACAGCCCTACCCATGCCAGCTAAAAACTGCATTAGTCCTGAAAAATTCAGCCTGTCCTGCAAGCAAAGCATTGACTGCCCAGGGCTCATCCCATCCCAACATCCTTGCTCAGTATGAATCACTGCAAACCCCATTTCTAAGCCTACAGGTTTAAGAGCCAAAATCTGGCATTTCCCCATTCTGCCTTTCTGGGATTTTTTCCTGACCTGGCTGATCAGTCAGGTCTGTGGGTAATGCAGGCAGGTAACTATGGGAACAGAAACTTGGCTCCAATGTTTCGTCATGCTCCACTCAAGATTTGCCACAGTGGTGGGGCAGCACGTTGCACAGAAGAGACCAGCTCACCTGAGGTCAAGGCTGGATTTGAAATCCCCACTGGAAAAACTTGAAGTGGAAAACAAGCATGATGAGGAATAAGATTGTGACAGGGTTTGAGTGGGAGAGGACCTCTGGGTCAAACCCCTATCCCTCCCCCCAATTGTTCTCATACACCTTTTCCCCAAGGAAAGCAACTGGCAACACATACAAGTGCTTCTTGCACCCAAATACACATATAGCTGTTCTTGGCAGCCAGGTTCCCCCTCACCACAGTAATTGCTCCCACCTTTCAAATAAATATGAGTTGCTCTTCCCTGTGCGCACCTGGATAGTTGCCATGACAATGCTCCTCAAACAGGAAACATCACTCTTACTGAAAAGGCTTTGGCCTCCACAAAATGAATTTCAATGAGCAACTGCCAGCAAAAATGACATTTCTGCAGTTCTGTAAATCATTTAGCAAACTTTGCTGAGTTAAAGCTGACTAAACAAAACAGTGGGGACCATGAGAAATAATAGGTCCATGTCTAACACCATGGCTTCAGCAACAGGAGTCGGGATTCAAGGAAGCCCAAAATACGTCTGCTGTGCACGAACTGCTCCAGCACCACCACTGCAGCAGGACTTTATATCAATGATAGCCGTTTTCCTTCCAGGGAAGGCACATTTCAAATTTTGCTTGCCTGTGTTTCAGGGCAAGGGAGAATTTCCCTTCTTGTTTTGGAACATACTGGACAAGGAGGCTTGATCGTGCCCTGCCATTCAGCCAGGCCTGCTGACAGGAAAACCTGCTGGAAAAGCAGCTGTACATTGGGAAAAACAGGAGAAGACAAGGAATCCTCAGTGACAGCTGCGGGCATGCCACAGAAATTCAAAGGGCAAACATCAATACAGAATGTGCAGATCCACTTTCAAGAGCAGCATCCACCATCATTTTAACTCCATCCTCAATCAGGAATGCATCTGACTCCTCTTATTTGCTGGTTGGCCCTAAAGATCAGGCCCTTCTTTTTGAGATACTCCTCCAAAACTCTTGACATGTGACCCAGCTGCAGGAATAAGCGCTTTACCATCACTACATTTATAATTCTTTGCCCAGCAAAGGATGCAACTGACTGATGCCAAGACTTGGACAGTACCTGTGACCATTTTGTGCCACACTGCTCACATGGGCATCAATCACTCTGCTCCTCTCAACAACTGCTGTGTCAGCTGAGCAGAGCACAAGTACATGTGCATGCACAAGCTGCAAACTGCAGAACAGAGTGGCACTACCTCAAACTGCATGCATGGTGATCTGTATTTGGAAGCACAGCACACCACAGGCATCCTACCTGCTCTCCCTGCAGGGGCTCTGAGGATGCTAATGGATTCCTAAGATACAAAAAAGCCTTTTCAACTTTCATGAGCTTGTTGCAGAGTGTCACACTGAATTTTTATTAGAAGAAGTTGTAAGTTATCTCCTCTCCGGGTTCTAGGGAGGTTCAAGTGTAATGTTTACATGCTAGCAATTTAAATGAGTGGCTGCAGAGTTCATTCCTGGTCCAGATTCCCCTTCGCAAGTCTCCCATGCAGGAGGTTACCTGATGGTATAAAGACATGAAGCCTCTGGATACCAGCATATGAAATGCTGTCATTATATAGGCTTGAAACATCAGGGATGCTCATTGCTGAAGACTGTAACCCAAGCCAACAAATACACCCCAGTGCCATGCCACGCTGCCACTATGTCACAAGGCAAGCCCTGTGAGGGAGTTGATGCACATCCTGCATTCTTGTCCCTTCTACCCAGGGATAAGGCCAGCAAGCTCAGACCATGCTCCATGAAGTGCTCCCCAGGCACTCCCAGAGAGTGGCTGCTGCTAGGACAATGCACCTTGAACAGTGACAGTGTTTGGACCATTAAGTCAACAAAAGACCCCAGAATCTCAGCTCTGTTTTCTGGACTAAAGGTGCTGCTTGACGTTTTCACACTGCCACTTCCATTCTCTGGGGATGACCTTGGCCAAGAAAAAGCATGTGCTGGGGTTGAGTGCCAGCAGTGGGGTTCCTCTCTGCCTCCAGCACAGCCAAATCTTCAGACAGTTTGTTAGTTGTTTGGTTTGGTTTTCTTCTTACCTTTTCCTTTCCAGTGACTTCCATCTCCAGAGGGCAAAGGAAAGAAGTGCGTTAGATGGGATTTTTCCCTTTCTTTTTGAACACTTCCAGGTCTTTAGGAATTGCCTGTGATTAATATCCTTACCCTCACAGAGACCTTTCTGAAACCTCTCTGAAAAGACCAAATTTCTAATAGGCCGTAATGTCCTCAGGCAGGTGCTGTGGGAAGAAGAGCAGGGCTGTGGGACTCAGGTGGAAGGAGCCATTCCCTGCCCCTTCTGAAGGGTTTTGCCACTCCAGCAGCTGCAGCATCCTGAGAAGGGCCATTCCAGTTGAGTTTCCCTGCTGCTGGACACACTGGAGGTCAAGAGAATGTGGGCAATTTCAAGAGCCACCATTCACACTCTGACTGACACACCATCTGTTTACTGCCAAATAAATGAAACTGTGAAATATGTCTGTCTCTGCTGAAACTCGATGTATAAAACCCCTTCAAAAGCGACACCAAGTCTCCTGAAATACCCAGTGATATATGAGGTTAAAGCCTGTGGTGGGAGCACAAAAGCAAACACATGTTTGCTAAGGATCCCTCCCAGTGCTGAGATAGGCAGGAAACCAATCTGATGAGGAGGACAAAAAAAAATCTGCTTTTGTCTCCAGTTACCAAGGAGATTGTTCAAACAAAGCTAAAATAAGAGGAACCAAGTGGCCAAGAGAAACGTGAAAGTGGAAGAACACTCGAGAGCTTTGTGACTGCTTGTTGCCTAACAAGCTGGTCAGGGTGCCTATGATGGGCTCAACCTTGGCCAGCAGCTCTTCCCCTCTTCCCGGGGGAAAAAGTCCATGTTTTGGTGTACATGTACCTGGGTGAAAATGGCAAGGAGCATTTGGAAATGACAGTACAGAAAAGTCCTCGCCCACAGAGGTTGCAGCCATGTGTCAGCTCCATTTCTGGCAATTGTGCCAGCAGGACACAGCATTTGGTGGCCTCAACCTACACCTGCATGTTCAGGTCATCAGAGGAGATCTCCCTATGGGAACAAACTAAATCCAGCTGCCCTTGGGGCTAAAAATTACAGCTCCAATATCCGTCTATAAGCTGAGAGGACTGGCAGATATATAGAATGCTGAATGGAAAAATCCTACTGCAGAGCCCCGTGGGCACACACGTGAAGGATTTGCTCCTGTGACAGTCTTGGAATCACAGAATCATTAAGATTGGAAATGATGTCTGAGATCATCGAGTCCAACTGTTGGAGGTCAGAAGACAAAGACCACCAGATCATTTGCAAAGACAGGGCTTTCTCAAGCCCAAGCTGATGTCAGGGTTGCACAAGGGCTGCCTCAAGTCCAGCTGCACATTCCTGTTATGTTGGGAACTGCAGATGTTACGTGGAAGTGGCGATTCCCACACAAACCCCAGAGCCTGTAAGCTGGTTTCCATTCCTCTGCAATCCTTAGTTAAAACAAGAAGAGGGAAAACTTCCTGGACACCGTTTCTTCAGCAGAGCCTCCTATCTTACACATGCTCATCCGGATGTCTGATGCCATCAGGGCTGTGAGTTAAACGCAGTGTCTGTTGATAAGTTTGCCCATGACTTTCCACTATTTTAATGTCTGTTTCAGCTGCTTGAAGCTTTGCCAGACTTTAGCCGTTCAGACTGAAACTTTCTATGCAGAGTGGCCACTGCTGAGAAAGTAATTAAAAGCCCCCCTGTCTCAGCTTGGGGGAAAAAAATGCTGCTTTGCCCATGCAAACATTTTTTTCCAAACACTATATTGAGTAATTCTGTCTTCCTTATGCTTTGCTGCAGAGGATGTAACTTAGCAGAAGGATCTCTCCAGTGCTTAGAATGTGCCAATTTGCTTAAATTAGATCAAGTTCTAAGACTCTAAAAACTTGCAAAATGCGTAGGCTTCTTCAAACTGGCAGCTCAAAGTCTTGGAAGATTTAATCTGCTCTGGAAATGCTCCATTCCTTCCCAGTGCCAAGCCGGCTTTTGCACAGGCTGTGCCCTCAGCAGGGCTTTTCCTGTGCCTGGGAGCCACCAGGGAGCTGGGAGCTCTGGCAGCGACAGGAAAGCTGGCTGGCCTGGGTGGCCATGGCAGGGGTGGCCATAAGGCCTGAGGAAATTCCACAATCAGGCCTCATCTCTTCCTCCTTATTGCTGGACTCTGAGCTATGAATGTCTCCAGGCACGTGGACTTTGCACATGGACTTTGCATCAAGGACCTTGAATTCTTGCTGCAAGGACGACGGGCTCTCCGCAGGAATTTTGGTAGCCCTCCTTACCAGTCTGCACTAGGTAAACAATGAAGCTTGATGGCACGTATACAACTGTCCCCTCATACTGAGCCTGGGATCTGCAAGGGATGATTCTCCTTTTTTGTCTATCTTTATCCTGAGCTCCACTTAGTGAGACAGGGCTCCTGGGGAAAGCCAGAGGCACATAGCCAGAGCTTAACTCTGGACAAAAGCACTTGGCTGGGTAGGTAGAACCTGCTCCTTGTGTTGGCTGGCTGCAGGTGGAGTGATGCTACAGAAAAAATCCTGCTGCTCTTGGGAAGGGCAATTTGACACCAGAAAACTTAAAAGCATCTAAAGCACAAAGAAGTAGAAACGCACCTCAGTATTATGCTACAGGAGTTTCTCCCTTGCATGGGCCTGGTGGGAAGCACAGGGATGGTTTAGGAGCTTTTGTGTGGAAGGAGGGTGGGAGGGAGGCCAAGGGAATACTGGCTTCCCAGAGAGTCTTCTCAGTTCAAAGCTGGGCAAGGGAAGTACCGCAGGTAGAAACAAAGGTAGCATGAGTTGCCTTTGGCTCCAGAAAGCCGTCCTAGTGATGGCAATTACAGTAGCATAAACCCCACTGCTTTTAAGAAGTGTTCCCAAGACACTGTCAGGATTCGAGGAAACTAGCAAAGTGTATTAAGAGGAAACTAAATTGACCAAAACAACTAGCCAGGAAGTACAGGTGCCTTTTTCATTCTGCCTGTCTTCCTCTCTGAAACTCATTTGCTTTTCCTTCAAGCATGGACAGGTGTTGTTGTGGGATATTAATACTTTCAAAGAAGAGAATGAAATCTCAGCAGGGGACTCCATTCAAAGACAGGCTGAGGTCCCCTTCCAAATGCTCTGCAACACAGTCCCCCTGCTGTCATTCATCACACCCATTCACACCACCACATCATGATACCTAGTTTTTGACTGAATATCAGGATTTTGAACTGACCATGAGCATGTTTATTTACTACAGTCAGGCAGGGATCCTGTAGTAGCCATGTACAGTTAAGGGTTTTATTTTCTCACCAGAGTTCACATTTTCAAAGCTATTTAGGCTAAATTGAACCCTAAGCACAGCAGAGCTCAAGCATGGTGAGTGAGGGTTTCTGGCCATGTGCCTGAGTGTGACAGGCCAGAAGATGCAAGAACACCCAAACACTCAGCCTATGGTACCATCACGTACAGCAAAAAGTGTGGGGATCTGGACCAGACTAGAGCTGCGAGGCTACACAATAAAGTCAAATTTCCCCCTGCTGCAGTTATCAGCAAGTTTTGAACGCATTTTAAAATTAACCAGGAAAATCTCAGAAGCAAGCAGGGAACAAACCTCCAGAAGTGCTCAGAGTATGGCAGCACCAGGAGAGCCGGAGTGAGTCCCAGCTCTGTATGCACAGGGCTCATCTGTTTGGCTGAGCAAGGTGCCTGGGCGCAGCTGCGGCAGCCTTGGACTCCAGAGCCCTCCATGGAAGTGAACATTTGTTCACGGTTGTTGTTTCCCCAGAGGAACCTTTGCAGAGCACATTAGCAAAAGTCTCTAATTTTGCTGGCATTACTCAGGGAAGATGTCAGGGCATGGGGAAAAAAAAACCTTAGGAACTTGGAATGGTGCTGTATGCATTTGCTGAGAGACATTTCTCAATTTGCTGCCTCCTTTTCTGAGAGCTAGACAATGTACCAAAGAACACGTTTGGGTTTTTTTGTTTGTCATGATTTTTTTTTAAAGAACCCTCTCGTAATGGTCTTTATTTTTTTCCAATTCATAACTGTCAGAGAGCCTGGAGGATTATTCTGCACTGAGCTATAAATGATGCCCCATATTAATGATTGCTTTCACTGATCTTTGGAGGAAAATTCCAGAGTGACTTGTGAAGATGAGATTTCCATTTCTACAACTCAAATAAACAGCTTCATATCAAAATCCCAGCAGATTGGCAGAAAAACATGTTTCCAAGCTCCCAGAAACCCAGATAAAAATGCCCAAGGTATATTCCAAGTGGACGAAGATTTGCGTGCAGTGGGCCCTGCCAGAAAAGCAGCAGACAAAAATGATTTCCAGCTGAAGAGCAGAGAACCCTGTACCATGTCCTTGGGCTAAGCAGCATGCTCCAGCATGAGGGCAGACCACAGCTTTTCTGAAGGGCAGAAAATGCCGTTGTTTCCTACCTGAAACAGCTATGCAGTAAAAAATGTCAGAGGGAGGCTGGTTTGAAGGCTGAAGATAGAAAGATTTACATCTGATTCACATAAGATCTAGGTATAGGCACTGATTCCTCTGTGTTTCCTATGAGGCAGAGTAAGTCAAACATCAACCCAGTCACTTCCCTGGTACACATACAGTGTCCTACAAATAGCAGGGTCATGTATATTTAATAGGCACTGGCGCACATGCACATGCACAGCCTAGAGACACGCAGCCTCAGACACTTGTGGCCTCCATGGTGGCTTGTATTGCTTTTGTCTTTTTAAGTCCAGAGCAGCCCTGTTTCCCTTCTGCTACTCCCGTTTGTGATTATCAGCCAACCACAGGTAAGGGTTTGTTTTCCAGCTCATGGGCACACACAAACCCTGTAAATATGGTGTGTGGAGAAGGGACAGTAACACTACAAGCAACACAAACCTGTTTTCTGATGTGATGGGAGTTATATTCACCATAAATTTTGTCCTTTATTAGGTCTCCTGTATTTACTCTATTATTCATGATTCCAGCCTCGTTTTCTCAAACTGCAAGGAAAGCCAAGAGCTAATCAGGATGAATAATTTTTGGGCTGGCACCCTTCACCCGCCAGCACACCATGGAGATGCACCTGGTGGCAGGGTGGATTTCCATTCCAAGGCTGTTATGAGCACCAGAAAAATGAACACTATCCAAGCAAATCAAGACCAGCTGTGAGAGCTGCAGCCTTTGGGAAAAATTTGACAAGCCTGTAGGGCTTCCCCCTTTCTCGCATGTTAATAGCTACAGGAAATGGACACTTAAAGTTTTCACAACTGGGTTTCAGAAGGACTCATCAGCCTTATTAAATACAGTATTTCACTCTGTAAGCCATTATTTATTTATTTATCTTGGCCCTGCTGTCCCCAGAAAGCTGCCTGGAAGTGAGGAAGCACGGCCTCACTGCATTTCAGACTGAAGCAATGCTCTGGATATGCAAGCCAAAATAAAACAGAACTCAAGTTAAAAATATGCACATATGTATGTATATATATTTGCAAATATTTTTTGTGGCAAGAGTTTGGGAATTTGTTCTCTTGTTTTCATTGTGTTTATAGACCTTTTTTCCAAATCTGATCCTTAGAGAAACATATTTTGTTACTATATCCAGCAACCATTATGGCATTTTGATTTGCAAAGTGACAGGCCATTCCACAAACAGGACTGCAGTAAGGCCCTGGTAAATAAGAGAAACTAGGCTGGGAAGTAAGATGTGTGCAAGGCTTGTTTGTGTTGTTTGTAGCTGTTTATTTAATAAAGATCTTTGCACAAACTGGATTCCATGTATTGATGTAACCAAACTCCATGACACTCATTAAGTGCATCCAGGAGACATTTAATTTTTCCCACTCTCTCCATGCTGTTTGCTTCAGCTCTGTGCTCAGACCACAAGTGGGTTTGTCCTGCTCCTCCCTGTGAACATTAAAAGAGCCCAAACGCCTCAGAGGAAAGGAAAGTGACCGACTTTGGAGCTGGCTGTGTACACCAGCCATTCGCACCAATTTGCATGAGATTTGCATTTCATCACTAATCACTACTCAAATGTGCGGAAAATACAATTTTAATCAGCTGACTGTGGGCAAACAAAGTAATCTCTCTCACAGTTTCAACTCAGTGATCTGTCCCAGCATCAGAAGTGATGTAAATTGCCATTCAGATGGCCTGGGCTTTTCCCAGGCAAGTGAAGCTGCCTGCTTGAAGACTTCAGGACACCCTGCTCTGCCCGTCCACTCTCTTCTGGTTATCTGCCCCTTGTAGTAACAATCTTTTCTAGGAAAGCTGTGTGATGCTTTGTGCTATCCATGCAGCTGTTACTGTCAAGTAACCAGTACCCCAAAGACTGTGAGCAGAGCTTGGAGGGACTGATCCTGGCACTGCCAGAACTGATGGATTTGCTCTCAGCAACTCCTTCCATCACTGGACAGTTTGCTATGTCCAGGGGACACCATTCAGGCTATTGGGAAGCCAAACATAGTGGAGAAACCTGATTTCACACCTGGGGATGGGCAGTTCACCAGCAGAGCTCTGCAGAGCACTAGGAGCTTCTCCTCCTGACCCATCAGTGTTCCTGTTTTTCCTATGTGCTTCAACTCTTTACAAAATCTGCAAGTGGCTTCCAAAGGGTGCCCAAACATCAGAGATCCCTGATCTCTGCCCCTATGACCTGGGGGACCATGCCATGTCCCAAGGAAAATCATAGTCTAGTTTTCTGGCTGGGAAGACGAGGCTTACAGGATCACCAACGCATTCCCATTTTCCAGCCTTAGCTCCCTCTGCTCCCTCTCCTTGGGAAGTCTGTGATGGCTTGGACTTTTTAGCCACGTTCAAAAATGCATTTTGGCATGGTGTTCTCATTAGACAGCAGAAAGCTACAGCCTGCCAGCAGAATTCTGGGGACAAAAGTGGAGGTTCATGAGCCTGGGGCTGAGATGTTCAGCAGAAAAATTCCAGCTCTGCTCGTGACCGATTGTATGAGGTCTCAGGAGAATGAGCCAGGCCAACATTTCATTGCAGCCTTTACAGGAGGATGTTGAAGTCACCCAGTCAAGCTGGCCCAGTGCCCAGTGGCCAGTGTCACCCTAGTGGGCAATGGGCCAGTTCGGCAGCACTGGAAGTACTGCCTTTTTAACAAAAGTATTGAACTGGATCTGGATGTCTGGCCGTAACAAACCCAGATTAACCAAGGACTGACTCCACTCAGCTACTATTTTTAGCTTCCCCAAACAGTCTGACCATGCGCCGCCATACACTGTCTGCTTGTGAACAATTTCAGCTTGATTTGACTTAGAAAATGATCTGACACAACCATTCCTGTATCTGTTACTCCTCCCCATGGTGCTGATCTTCCATTTCTTTCCTGCTTTGGGCTGTATTTCAATCCACACGATTGAGTGGGTGCCTCCAAATGTTGGTGGACTGGTTTCCCAGAAGCTGCCTGGGAGCAACCATGCTGCCAGGCTCAGTGGGATGCTTCCCAGCAGAGCCACCTGAACATGCAGGCAGGGTCTCCTCTGAGCCTCGAGTGCTTTACTGATCTAACAAACATGCACTGCCTTTCAGATTCATTTTGCCTCTGACAAAACACATCTTTGGAAGCAGCAGTTGTTTAGGCTCAGGCACCAAAATACCTCACCAGCTTTAGAGAAGGAAGACCCAATGGGGCTGAACTAGTCATGAGGCAGGAATGGCTTAGTCCCATTGGATTTGATCGAGCAGCCTTGGTAGGTGCCAGCTGAAATGTTCCAGCCAGCTGGTGGCATGGGGAGGGCTGCCTGCACATCAAGATGTCCAGATCTGCCTGGAACATGCTGTGAAAGTGATGTCCGGCTGGGTCAAAGCCAAACAGATACAGCTCCAGCTGCATTTCTCTCAACACCTCCAGGGCTGAGGGCTGGCACACCACACAGGAATGCCATGTGCCTCTTTCCAGATAGGTAAGGCACTGCACAGGGCAGAACCTCACTGATATGGAGGTGTGAAATCCAGCACTGAGCTCATGCTTAAAAACCAGAGGTCTTGCAGGATTCCTTATCTCTCCGGCTCCATGAAATGCAGTCAGATGAAGTTGTGAAAAAGAAGCCATGTGTTTTTTCCTCCACTTGAGATTCTCAGAGGAAGACAGGTTCTTTAAAATGTTAGGCAGTTATTAGGGATCTGCATCTTTTTTTCCCCCAAGTCTCAGTCCATCAGAAGAGGACAATTAAGTTTGGATCTAGAAGTCAAAATCTACTTGAAAAAACCCACACTCAGCCCCACCCTGAAACACTTCAAGGTGAGATTGAAGTCCTGTTGGATTAGGACCTGCTCCCTTCTAACTGCTAGAAGTGGAAGGAGAAAGTTTTTTCCACTACAATTCATCAGGCATTTCTTTTATTTTCTTCTTTTTTTTCTTCTGGTCAGAAGGTACAAGATGTAAATTTATGACAGGTACGTATTTCCTACAGAACAGATGGGGCCCTGTTGTGCAGATCTGAGCATTAAGCCTTTTCTGCATCAGACTTTCCAGCTGCTCACTGTAACTCTTCAACCAGCAGTAACACACAGCCCACACCTCAACCATGGACACATCTGGTCTCATCTTGCTGAGGACTGTGGTCACCAGTGGGCCATACACCACCAGCAGCAGGGAGGACGGCTGCACACAGAGAAGTTCAGCTCTAGCTCAGCCTGGCAGTGGCTGCCATCAACTTTGGGGGGTTTGGTAGTACAAGTGAGAATGCCCCCACTGATACTAGAGCCTGGACTGGTTCTGTTATTTCTCCCATCCTCAAAACCTCCTTGTTCTGGAGGAAAAAGATGTTGAAGGAGAGGAGATCGCTAGAGACCTATTTTCTCAAATATGCTATTTATGACCCAAAATATGTAGATTCCATTTTTATTAAAAATGATGCATTGCCCTATGTCTTAGGATCCATTTAATGTATGTTATACTATTGGTACTGCGTAAGCTAAATGCAATATTTATATAGCATTTGCATTAACATTGAGCTTACGCAATATTGGTATTGCATAAGCTAAATGCTTATGAATTCAGTCAATTCATTTACAATCTTACTTTCTTATGTTTGTAATAACATATGGGTCACCCTCATCAGATCCTTGCCTAAACAACTGAAACTCTGACTTGTTGTGCAAAAGCAACCTCCCAGTCCCAAATCCAGCTGTCCTTACCTCCTCAGTTAAGCACGTGCCAGTCCAACAGACCGGCAGATCACAAAAGCTGTTTGGTCTTCTGGCCCAAAGAATAAAACTCCAGTGCCTTTCCTGACATCAAAGGCAAGCCATAAGACTCCCATTTACACTGCACCACCCATTGTGGTTTCCAGCTCCATCCCTTTACATCACTCCAGCTAACTACAGATGGACTCAGCAATCCCATCCCATCATGAAATGAACTCTGTGATAGGACCAATCCTCTAGAAATACTGCTGTTCCACAAGGGGGTGGGCCTGGGTGGGAGAGTGCCAGCATTTCTGCTCTGGCACATTTTGATCTGGCCCTGCTTGGTTTCCAGCCTGCTCAGGGATATGGAACAGTGATCACACCATTAAATAGGAACCACTCCTTCCTACCTGGAGTCAGCTGTCATGGGGACAATGTGTGTGAGATGGATCCCCTTCATGCTTGCCATCTCCAGGAACATGCAAGAAGACTTAGCAAATCCCTTTTTCTTCCCTAGGTAGCCATTCCTGCCTGCTGACAACCTGGCTTTTAGGTGGGAGGATAGAGAATTGTACGTGATAGGTGTGAGGACACCAGGCAGAAATTTCATGTCCCTGTGAAACCGGAGGGAAATGTGCTGCCGGTGCCAGGTGTGGCAGTGCTTCCAAGTCCTTCCTCACACCCTATTCCTGCCAAATGCACCCATGCCATTTGGCTCTTCCTTTTATCTCAAAAGCAGGCGGACAAAGGCTGCTGGTCCACCCTGTCTCCAGTCAGGGCTGTGGGCAGCATGCAGCACCCTTGGCAGACCAGGGCGTGTTTTCCCCCTGAGCATGCAGGATCATTGATACAGAGTGCTCATCCCCTTCATTAAAACATTTATTTTTTATCCCTTTCTGATCCCTGCAATCCATGCAGAGAGCAGTGCCACTTGCCAGATATCATTCAAGAAGAAGCCCACAGGGGCAGGGTAGCCCATCTTTGATGTATGCCCTTCCCCAGTGTGTTCATCACTGAACACCCTGAGCTGAGGTCACACACACCCCTGCTTCCTCCTGGCACTTTTCTTGCTGCCTCCATGACTCCCTCTGTCACTGCTTCCCTTCCCAGCAGCAGGGGCTGCAGGGCAGCCCTGACACCTATCCTGGGAGGGGAAGCTGAATTACGTCAGAATCAGCAGTGAGAGCTGCCTCCTTGGCTCATCACTGAGTCTTGATCTGCCAAGACAAACCCAGGCTGGTTGCAGAGGGCTCCTGGAAGGGTGCCCAGGTGCTCCTCTCGCTTCAGTCTATTTCCTCTGAGTGCACACCTGATGGAAACAGAATTAAGGGAAACCATGCCCTCTCTCCAGGTACATCCCACATGCTGGGCTGCCACAGAAAGGATTATGAAATGTAATTAACACCTGGCCCTTTTTCCAGGGTTGACTTTTCCTTCTTTGAGGAAAGGAAAAGGGAGCTGCGTGGTTCTATCAGCCCTGCCAGTGCCATGGAAGTGCTGTCCTGTATCTGAGCCTGAGGACATGCCCGGAGTTGGCCCAGGCTGACCAAGCAGAGAACAGTGCTCATCTCCTGCTAGGCTGCCCCAGCATGGTCTCAGTATGCCCCAATGCACGGCCTTCATTTTGGGAAATGTGCAAGGGCAGTGGAAATATCTGACTGGCAGCGGCTCTTCAGGCAAGAATAGCAAGGGTTGAGGAGCTGTTAGGAATCAGTGGGCATTATTTCTACAGGAAGGAGGAAGGTGGTCAGTGCACAGGAATGTGTAGGGACTGCCATCTGGAAGATGACAGGGCATGCAACCTGCCCTGAATGCTGCATAAATGGCATGATATCTTTGGAAAGATGACGGTGACCTTGAGGTCTGTTAGAGGATATTGAAAATCCTCAGGAGGTGCCAGTCACAGGAGAGGAAAGTTTTCCTGAGAAAAACTCAAGGTATTGGAGTGAAAACACCCTGTCTGTAGGGCAGGGAAGGTGGTGGTGCTGGTGGAACACACGCAGGTCAGGCTGGCTGGCAGGCAGAATTTGTGGCAGAATAATCTGGAGGCACCCCTCCATGCACTGGAGACCACACTGCTGCCTCTGCTGTGCCAGGGGAACACCTGGAGTTACTCTCAGTCAGATCTCCTGGCTTCCCTCCCTATTTCCCCACCATTGCTCCAGCGTCTTTTCAGCAAGCCTGCATCAGCTGTGAGCTGCCCCATGAGCAAAGCAAAGCCAGAGTGGGGGCTGCACTGCCAGGAGGTTTTGGCACATGGGAGGAAACAAGCAGGTCACAGACCGGCCCCAAGGAGGGGATTATGGTGCTCCTGTTGCATGCGGGACTTGAAGTCCAACATAGTTAATGCCTCCTTAATCACTCATAAGCCACTCTGCTCTGAAAGAGTAATAATAATGATAAAAACCCCTCTTTAGTCTCTTTGCTTTTTATTTTCCTGTTTGTAAATCCCAAGGCCTTCAACAAAACATTGTCCCTGCTGAGTGAACTTAACCATTAACCTACAAAGAGCCAACAATGATTATGCCTCTGAAAATAGATTTTATCCATTCCCTCCACTCCCCTTTACTGATCTAGACACAAATGCTTAGTGATTGTTACTTGGCAACCATGGTAAAAATGTACTGAGCCACACGTGGCTACAAAGGATGAAATCACTGTCATGAAATTTCCAAAATAAGTACTGTAATACCAGAACACTTATTCCAAAGAGGAACAAACAAATCTTTTCCTTATATATTGTTGTTGCTGCTGATTTTTAAAAATAAATCCTTTTTTTATTAGTAAGGCACAATTTTTATTCTTGCTTCTTTGTGACTTGATTCAGCTTGTTTTGCTATAGTGAGCATCACACACATTTCTATGCATGTATGGGCACACAGCATTCAGGGAAGCATAGATACCCTCTCCTGAGGCCTGGCTGGAAATACACAGCTGTAGGAGAGTTCACAGGTGGGCAGGGACCTCAAAAGGTCTTTGGTCAAAGAAAGGCCAACCCCCAAGCTAGGGCAGGGTGCTCACATACATCTCTGAATGGATGCGTTCATGTGCCCACTTTCCAGACTCTCAGAAGCAAGCCCAGAGCACATAATGAAAGGTTAATCCACCTGAGACAGGTTTAAAGTAGATATCCCTAGTGCAATGAAAAGCTGGGATGGATACCAGTTATTGATTAATCAACCACTTGAACCTACAGTTGTCAAATGTCCAACTCAAGTCTCTATAAATCCATTCTCCCATAGCTAAGCTCCTGTATCCAATGCTATATAGTCCCAGGAAATACCAAAACCAAGATGACACTTGTAGGAGATACTTTTCCAGATAACAAATATCTGAGCTTTAATCTTAGATAAAATATTTCCCAGTGAGAAAATGTTTGTGTTGTGGCTCTCATGAAAAACTCTGTGCCTTTAGATCTGATTGAAAGCTGTTCTTGGTAGCCTTTGATTAACACGTCTGTTGGTATCTCAATAAAGTAGGGAAGAAATGGATGTTTTTGCTTTTCTCAGAGGTCTGGAGGCTGGCTGGCCTCTGGACAGACTGAGCTCCACACAATTAGAAATACTGGACACCAACGCACACCAAGCTGAATTTGTCAAACAGGAGCCTCTTGAAGTTGTCTAACTTCTCACCAGGGAAATATTTAATTTCAGAGATTAAACACTATGTTTGGAGACTCAGAGGCAAGATGCAATGCTGATTAGCATTTGTCTTTAAGCCTGATTATTCACACTGTTCTTCTTTTAGGGAACATATTTCTTTCAAGCTTGCACATAAATTTGTGCCCACAGATCTGCTTTCTCCTCTGATCAATACCCATTAGTTGCACCTTTTCCCATATCTGAGCAAGAAGGGCATCTGTTCCTCCCCAGACCAGTGTTAGATGGGATCAGCACTCTGAAATGATACTTACTCCAGTTTTCAAAATAGCTCATCCCCAGAGCCCCGCATGCTGCACTGGTGCTCCTGCTTGTCCACCTCTGCCATGCTCCCCCCAGCAGTGGGAAAGGCTGCAAGTGTGTTTCAGCTCTTGCAGTGGGAGTAATCTGCTCAGCTCCCTTCTGCCTCTTAGGGTGGAATTTCATCACCAGTGAAGCAACCTGCACCATTTCTTCCTGCAAGGAAGGGCTTAGGGAGCAGGGTCTGTCACTTCTCTGGGCTATTTCCAGGCTGATACAGGCACTGCAGCATGCTTGCAGTGTGCCAGAGATTGAATGCCCTGCTTTGCAACAGAAGAAGCCTTTCCCTGCTCTGCTCCTATAAAGGAATGAAAAGTCCTGGTGGAAAACACTGTGCTGTGAGCCCTGCAAGGGGCCAACGTGGTTATCCATTGAGGATGCTCCCTGTGCACAGGCAGGAGGGCTTGCTCAGCCCATGGCAGCTGGTGCTCTCTCCTTCAATCCTCTGCATCACAGGTTCCTCTGTGGCTGAGCCTGGGCCCCTATGAGCCCTGCCTTGGTGATATGGACTAAAACAAGGCAAACTGAGTCCCAGGCAGATCCTGGTCCCTTATTGACATCTCCAATCCACTCTCCAATGCTGCTTTCCTATTTTTCTGTCTGGATGTATTGTAAACACAAGTCTGGAAAAGACCTATCCCCAGCTTTCCCTCCGCAAGGGTTTGGGACTAGCACTTTGAAATCTCTGGGAGGCACTTGCAGACAATGAAATGGTGGAGAAAGCAGCTTAACTGTGAAGTGAGATGGTGCCAAATAAACATGGTCTTCCCTCTTTCCTGGATTTATCTTCCCTACTAGCCTATGCCTTCTCCCTTACACCTGGCCAGCAGGTTCAGGCTCCTCAGAGAAGGCTTCTCTGATGGATGCACGGCCCACCTTCCTGGGATTTTGTCTAGGCAAAACCAGGGAGGAGGCTTCCCAGCTCCCTTCAGTTATTTCACGCCTTCTCTCCAAAGCCTTTGAAAACCAACTGGCCAGAAATCCCACAGACACAGGGAGTAGCTCTGGGGCTTCCTAGCTCAGAGGGAGATGCTTTCATCTGTAAAGTGTAATGAAACAATACCTAGAAAGTAAGAGATCCATGCAAACAATTTTAACTACCCCACCCAGGCCAGTGACAGAAAACCAGCCTTAGATAACAACACAACACCATATACAGCATTTTGCATCTGTTTCCTGAAGCTGGGCTCTGGGTTCAGCTGCGCTCTAAACTCTGGCAGGAAACATTTCTGTTTCCTACTAGCACTTTAGAAATAGATTTGAACACTGGCTTTTTAATCAGTGAAAACTGCCAAGCCATATCAAATTTTCCATACTTAAAAGCTGATTTTTCACAAGTGCACTTTTAAAAGATTTAAAAAAAAAGGAAAAAAAAATCCCTGACCTGCTAACTTACATCTGTTTTATAAAAGCACAGTGCAGACATGTAGTGCTATGGGTGACTAATAGGCATTTAAGCTAGTTATTATTTTCTTCTGCAAGCAGTGGCAAACCACAATGCTAATCATATCAGATTTCATTATGTCATGTGCCGAATACTTAGTGCTCCAGACAGCTGAAGCACAGGGAGAAATTAAAACTCTGCATCTCAAAAATGTGAGCCCTACATGAGCTGCTCTGAAGAATGAGGACCCCAACCCACTTCAGCAGCTCAAATGCAGGGTCAACCTGTTAGCATCTCCTTGCTGACACATTCCTGATGCGAGTGGTTTGTGGATTGTAAAGAGGTGCCCAAAGCAGCACAATGTGACCATGCAGTCACTGCATTGCCCTTGATCCTATGGCCTTCTCAAGTGCTGTTGTGCCTCAAGCAAGCGCCCTTATGATTTCACACCATATTCTCAGCAGCTTGGCAGTAGCTGAATTGCACTGAGGAGATGTGTGTTGAGAGCTATCTGTGCACAGAAGTGCCTATGGGCAGGAAAGCAAAGGTTGTCCATATAACCTTAACTGTGCCAACATACGTGACCACGGATCTGAAGTTCAGTGTTACTGTACTGCCCTTCCAGCAGTCAAGTGTAGTGGTGCTGCCTGCCTAAACCTCTTTGAGCACACAGCAGAGCCAACACATACACCTGAGTGCTCCAAGGAGAGCACAAGTGAAATAGTAATTTTAAACCATTTCCACACCGAGCTGCCTTCACTGGGACCGTTCTGAGCTTGATGTCCCTTTCAAGATTCAGCCAGAACTAAACCCCATTTTCTGGCTGACAATACTGGCACAAATCCAGGCCCTGCCTGCTCCTGCTCCGCACTCCACAGCAGACAAAGAGCAGGAGAGAGGAAATATTCATTCTGTCTTACAGGTAGCTAAAGGAGCTGTTTCTGTGAAATTTTTAGATGGTGTTGTTTTGTTTTTGTTTTCCCCAAGACCTGAGGCAAAAACGAAGGTTTCCTATTTTAATCCCCTAAAAGCTGTTGACCTACCTCCCTGTCTCCAGGTCAGCCCACTCCCCACCTGCCAGCAAGTGACAGATTAAGACAGCCACTTTCATTGCAATTCTCCAGTCTAGGAGCTTTTTGAATCAAAATGAGACAGGCTATTTGCCAATTCACTTTGAAATAAAATGTGGCTTCAGTGGGGCTGGAGGACAGCTGGGGAAATGACAGCTTCCCTGCCTCCTGCACTGTACTGGCAACCTGTGGTTTGGGCATATAGCACCAGGGCAAGAGGCACAGCAGCAGGGACGTGCCAAAGGGGTGACCAAGGTGTCAGTGCTGAGGGTCCTGCGTCCACCTTCTTTGATATCTCCATCTGGATCTTGTTTGGCTCATCTCTGCCCTCCTCTCTGCCTGCCTCAGCTTCCAGGTCTCTTAGGGATCAGAATCTCAGTAAGCTGCCAGGGCAAGCAGCGCAGCAGGAGTCATGGGCAGGAGGGGACATCTGCTGAGCATGGATAAGTGAGGACTAGATCTCCTCAACAAGAAGACATGGACACAGAAACCTGATGCCATTCTCCATTGCCCTTTTCTGTCCATACCTTTCCCTCTGCCACTCCACTGAAGACAGCATCAGTCTATGCACAGAGCTTAACAACCTCTCCCTGGTCTGTGTGTCTGTCCCAAGCACAGCAGCCCTTATATTTCTATTAGTTGAGCCAAAAGAAGGCTGCCAGTTCCCTCCAGCCTCCCAGCCAGTACCAGCTGGGATAGTGCTGGGGATGAGCTGTTGCCCTGGGAGGGAACTCCACCAGCACAGTAAACACTGGGGCTGGGCTGGCACCCCTGACCCTGGCCCCACTGCAGCCTCTTGTCTGCAGCAAGGCCAGTGGTGCCTTCAGTGCACAGTAGCACCTAAAACTCTGCCAGCTACTACAAGAAATTGATTATACTTTAATATGGCTTACAATTTCCTCCTCTCTTTAAGAGCCCAGAGGCAGACCAACAGCCCATTAGGCTCTGGTCAAGGCTAGTTTAGCGATTTATCTTTGTGTATGGGACAACATTCTACAATAGGTGATGAGTCGCCTCAATCTCCACAGACATCCTGAGACACATATGGACAACACAGAAAATATGTTGTCTCAATGCTCTAAAACTGCCCAGAGATAAAGAAAGGGGTAAAGGCAGGAGGTGTTGGGAAGGCAGCAGCTGTCGAAGGAGCCAAGAGATAGATTAGTTTGCATAATTCATTCCTGCACTTCAAGGGGAGGCTCAGGAGCCAAGGTCTCCTCTTGCTGAAGTCGCTCTTCTCCATCAGCGTGCAGCAGAGATGTGATCAATCATGGCCACTGCAGCTCCCCAGTGACATTTCTAAGTGCTCCACTGAGTGGAGATGAATTAGAGATGGTCACGATGTAGATGTGGGATGCCCAGGTCTCTCTCCTGGACTCCTGCAGCCACTCCTCACTCTCCTTTTGACCGTATTTCCTGAGACAGATGGGATCAAGGAGATAACGCTTGTACATAGCTGCACCAGTCCTGATAACAAGCTATTAACAAGAGATGTTTTCAGGCTGTACTACTTTTAAGAGGAGACTGACAACTGTGGAGTAAATAAAACAGAGCAGATAAGCCCCAAGTGTTTCTGTCTGTACGAAGTGCTGCTCACAGCCACGGGGACAGTGTTCAGCCTGCAGGCCACATGCTGGCAAACTCAGCCATGTGGTCTGGTCCAGCACACCTCACCTCTGCATCAACCTTTCCATGACTCAGTTTCCCCTACCTCTATGGCAGCATGACACCAGCCAGGCTTTGTGAAGCATCTGGGGGACCTGTAAGCTGGTAGTGCTGCATTAAGACTCTAGATGTTCCTGCAAATTGCTGAGCTACTGCAGATTTACACCCATGGCTTCCTTGGGTTGAGTATGGGATGTGGATAGCAGCACAACCAATTGGGATTTGGCCTCGTGAACCTAAACAAGCTCTGGATTTGCTGTGTGACCACTTCAGCCCTATTGATATCAGATGTTCCTCTGTAAGCAAGGAGAAATCCTTTGCCAGGCTCATCCTCATGCACAGTGCACTCCCCAGGGCTGCAGCTGCTTTTCAGTCTCTGCTTGTCCAATCATCCTGATCTCAAGAAGAAACCCCTGAGCTGTGATGCATTCCCTCCTAGCTCTCTTTGGAGCCTCGGCTCCTGCGGGGAAAGGGCAGGAGAGCTTCGTGCGCCCTTTGCTCCAACCAAGGGCAAGGACCACTCCATCCTGCACGTGTCTGGTCATGACGTCATGGCCTCTGCCCAGAGGGATGTGTCCCCTGTTGAGGCCAACATGCTCTTCAATGCCAGGCACAGCTCCCAGCTGCAGCTTTTTTCTTTTTACTGGGTTGCTATTTTTATTGAGTAATGCTTCTGCAGGTCACACAACCTTCCGCTCTGCCTCTGCCCAAGGAGCTATCAATCTGCTGGGCAGCTATTTGTGTATGTGGGAAGGAGGCAGGGACAGAAAGAAGGAAAGGAGAGGGAAGGGGAGGG
>VWZD01010593.1:216751-234374 GCA_013396695.1 Sakesphorus luctuosus
GAGAGGGAAGGGTGGGAGGGAAGTGAGGAGAAGCACTTGGACTGGAGCAGTGCTGGGACAGCACAGTTTGAATGTAGTCTCCCTTCCTCACGTGCTACCTCCATTCCCCCAGCAGCTTGGGGGATCTTTCTTTCTCACCATTATTACCAGGGTCAAAAACCTCCTTCATGAGGTCTAGAGCAGCTTTCAGAGGCCCCTGAGGAGCCTGTGGGAATCCCTCCAAGGCTTGAAGAAAGTAAAGGGGAAATTTGGCACTCCAGCTGTGATGCCTGGATCCAAGCATGACCCTACCTCATCATCCAAGCTCATAACAAGCACAGACTCACTCCAGCTGATGAAAAAGACATCCCCCAACAATTTAGGTGCCAGTGAACCCCTGAACCTGCTACCTGGATCAAAGGGGCAGCATGGCAGGAGTGAGTGAGAAGCCAGACATAACCTTGAACTGCAGCGCAAGCACAAGCAGCTCTCCAAAGCTGACAGAAGGAAAAACTACTCCTGAAAGAGGAAACCAGGTGTGAACGAATGAAGCTGCTGAGTGAGGAGGTGATGATGGTGTTCGTGTCAAGCACTGCAGAGGCAGCCTGCAAATAGAAGGCAGCAGATGTGGTGGGAACAGGCAGTTCCCAGGGATCCATGGACTCCTCTGCCATGCAGAAACCTGGCCCCAGCACCGAGAGCTAAAAATACACTGCTCCCAGCAGATGCCTGGGAAAGAGTAGGTTCTCCATGGCACAGCCAAAAAAGCACAGGGCATGTGGAGTGGCACAGTGGCACTAGGGCTGCTGTGTAAACCCAGCATCATCCTTGTGAGGGACCTGGTCTGGGAAATGGACAAAGAAGGAGAAAAACATGCAACTCATTAGTGTTTCCCATCCAGTGGACAGTCCAGATGCATCAAAGACAGGTCTAGCCCTGCAGTTTCAGTCGATGACTAAAGTTTTGAGCTTTTGCTTACTTCCCAAATGGGAGAGCTTAGCTGTCTGTGTTGTCCAAATTTTACTACCCTGTCTGATATCTCTCCAGGCTCAGTATCAGCTGCACATAGATCCCACTGGATCACTCAGCTGGGGCAATGTACCAACCCTCCCCGCTAACAGGCATATGGCACCACACTGCTGATGTAACAGATCAGCTCTTCGAGCCGTCCCACATAGCTCTGCTGCCCAGAGGGCACATGAGCAGGTGGGCAATGGGGTGCTTGCTGCCTACAGGAAGCCAAGAATGTCTTGTATAGGGCCTGGGAGATGCCCACATAACAGTGGAAGACAGAGGGAGAAGGGAGCCTTGGGGATGGCTTAGCTCAGTGTTCCTGGGGAAGGGCATCCAGTGAAACTGGCAGCTCTGCTCTCAGCTCAGTTTGGGGGCTGAGTCATTGCCAATTCACATAGCCACCTGCCAAATGAGGGATTTAAACAGATTATGTGTATTAAACAGGTGAAGGGGATGTTGCTTATCAGCGCAGTATGTGAAATCTAGTTTCTGCAGTTGCAGAAGCACTGGTTTGAATCATGGGCAGTGGTGTTGTTGAGGTTGCCCACCTACCCACTTGGGTTGGCATGAAGGCACACACACTACCTACGACTCACTTTTTTCAGAGGCAATGTTCTTGCCAATCTCAGCATTACAGGATGATGTAAGTATATCATCCATTATTACTATTTTCATTCTTGACACATGGAAAAATTAATTTTCTTTTAAAAAGTGATGTATGAAGAACTCAGATTTGCCTGAATAATATACGAACCTATAATCTGGCTGTTACCCTTTGTCTGAAGCATTAACATTAGCAGAAGGCAATTTAAGATGATTGCTTTTAAGTTGTAAAGCCAATGTTCAATTAGAGCATGAAATGAAAGACTTATCACTAGTACTGGCATAGAGATTTATTCACAGAGTATTTATTTTCAGCCATAAAGATGCTGGTTTTGTCAAAAGTGACATGTTTAGAACAAGCTGCTTTTGTCTAATATTACTATGAAAAATGGTTTGGAATCAAACATTTTTATATTTAGGATAATGACAGCTTTTTGTTAAAAAAATTCAACACCATGCTTTGAATTTCAGTCACTGAGTTTGGTTTAAGGAGGTTTCCATTCCTCTGGTGGATCCTGCTGCATTGTGGGCTGTAGAGGATACTGTTCACCTTTTTGTTTTGATAGAGTGAAGATAGGGAAAGTTGTATTGATACATGAGTGAAGCTTTGTTAGACCTCAGACTGAACTGTGAAACAAGTCAATCAAATGCTTTGTGAAATGCTGAGGACCAGAACCATTCCCTCCAGCAAGCAAAGAAATAATTGTAAGTCCATGGCTTGTGGAAAAAAAAAAAAGGCAAGCATATCAAAGCACTTTTTGGTACCTGCCAGCACTGCCAGCAGTGCCTGGAGCATGGCAGCACAGGAGCTGGGGAGCCCTTGTCTGTATGCAAACCCTGGGGCTTTCAGGCTACTTCAAAATGGCAATTCACGTTTTCTTTGCACCTTTGGGTGGCCAAGACACCAAGCTTTCTAGTGAGATCTCAAGAGAGGCACAGTAAGGGTTGGGTTTGTGAAGACCCAGCAGCTACATCAAGAAAAACCGTGCACTCAATGCATGAAGTTTCACTGGGGAGATAAAAGAGGGACAGCCTGCTGGAATGTCACATCGTTACACAGAAGCTGTTCTGTACACTGACAGTGATTATTTTGTCCCACGTAATGTTGATTTTTTGCATACAGTGACATTTCTTTGTTGCAAGCCCCCCAAGTCCCAGCGTCCATTCAGCCCTGTGCTTTCCAAAGAGAAGTAGAATGTGGTTGAGCCACTGGCTGCAGACTGGAGGTTTGTGCTGGACTAGGCACAGAGAGCGACTGTTGCAGGAATAACAAAAAAAGACACTTTGCTGATTGCTATGCCGTTGGTACTTGGAAATATCTGGAGGGCACTGATGGGAGTGAGCCACATGCAGGGGACAGCCATGGTCAGGAGGGCTTGGGCCACTCAGTGCTGGTGGTGGGGGAATTGAGAAGGTGCAACCTGCCCCTCCCTAACTCCCCCCAAATCAATAGGACTCCTAATTGGAGCTTAAGAGATGGGGTGGCTCCTGGAGCTGTGAGGGAGCAAGGCCATCAGGGCTGAGCTTTGCCTGGGAGAGGGGAGCCCTTCCCTTTGCTGGCTCCCATGAGGGGCAGCCATGATCTGCCTGGTCCCAGGGAAACTCGCCAGTACATCTTGTTCCTGCTTGGCACTATTAATTTGGCTAAGCGGTCAGAGCTGGCAACTCATCTGAACAGAGACCTGCACTGAATAAAAACCTCCAATGTTGAGACACAAGGTAGGGCCAGGATGGAACAGCCAGTAGGCTCCTCTTGGCCTGGCACTGCCCTCCATGCCTGTGGGTCTGTGCCCGCCATGCTTCTTGCCCCTCCAAAATGCACCACTGTGTCCCCATTTCTTCCCCATTTACAAGCTGTGATCCAGACTAGAAGGTCAGTACAGATCAGAGTTTAACCTGCCAACATTGCAGCTCACATTGTTCTCTGATCTTCTTGCAACATTGATGTAAACAATATGCATTCAATCAGTAACATACAGAGCAGCTTTCTGCTGGTATAAAATGGCCAAGTCCATCGTGCTTAATGGAGAGGCACTGATTTCTGAAAGGCAAATGCCTGAACCTGAATTGCCACCAGGACTTTCTCCTTTTAGTGGAAAGGTTATCCAGCCACGCTTTCAGATGCTTAGGTTGGCAGTTGTTTAGTTTAATGGTATGAGATGGCTAGTTAGTGCAGGACAGCTGGATATCTGCAATTAATCTGTGCTTGAAATAGATTGAAAATGCACAATACAGTTTGCTTGGGTCTTAGGTTGCTGATATGGAAATCCCAATGAAAAGATTAAAGGAGGGAAGGAGCATAGCTTCCAAGAGAAGTTTATTCCCACAAAAAGAATTGCTGGATTCATTTATACAAAGCTGTTTCTTGAGGCTGTAGTGGTTATCTCCTTGCTGAGACATTTCCCAGCTGCACTTTGCAGAGGTCTGGATGGATCAGAATCACACCTTGGTTCTGAGCAGCCTCTGGCATAAGTTTACACAGTGTCAAGAAATGAAAAAATGTACTAGAAAGTTTCTTGCAGTGAGAACATTTGTCACTGAGATGTTTCATGGAATAAACCCTGGGCATGGGACCAAGAGAAGTAATTGGACTGGCCATGCTCCATGTTTAAGACACTTGTCTTGAGCTTTTCAAATGTGCAAAGAATATCAGCTCTTTCTTCCAGAGAGCAAGAAAGAGAGGGGTTGATGGCATTTGTTTCTTCAGCTTACATATCCTCCAGGCCTTTACCCCAAAGTCATGCTGTTTTGTTCCTTGAAATGTTGCCAGCATGGAAACCTGCTCTTTATTGCTGTCCTGGAAGCCTGCAACGCACAAAGCTGCCTGCACAGTGCTGCCAAAGCAGGCAGGAGCAGGCAGGAGCAGGCAGGAGCCTGCCCACGTGGGAGCATACCATGTGGGAGTCACGCTGCAGCACATGGTGAATTTAGCCCTGGAGTCGTGCAAGGACAGTGTCTCCAGAGAGGCACCTCACCACATGCCTACGGCTCAGGAGAGCCAACAGAGATGTTTTCAGCATGCTTTTTGCTGGCACCTCCCCCGGGCCATCCATCTGTGACCTGGGTCCCGAGGGTGCCTCCAGGCTGCCGAGGAGCAGATAAAACCCTGGTCCTTTGTGAACAGCCCTAGTCCGTCCCAAAATTCCTGACGGCTGGGAAGGGGAGGGAAGATGATGGTATGAAACGCAGTGGGAACACTGACAGGGTAGAGAAGACTGTGGCCAGAGATATCCACTGTGCTTTCACACTGCCACTTCCTCACAGGGAGAAGCTGGCTTGAAAATGCGTCTACTTTTCTACCCCACGCTGTGGATTAAGTGTTTGGGCTGGCACATGCAATGGACACTGCTGCATTCTGAGCTGACCACCCACCATCTCATTTCAGAAATGACTCTTGTGAGGAGCTCAGGACACATGGATGGGCCCAGCAAGAGGCCAGGAGGGAGCTGGGTGGGGGAAAAGAAGATCCACAGCTTCAGGATGTACATGGGACAGCTGTGAATTTATCCTTGTGCAGAGGCAGCTGCTCTTAGTCTGCTGGGCTTGTGGCTAGTTTTGGGGATCCAGATCCTCTGCAGATTGAGGAGGCCTGGGGGTGCAGGGGTGGGATTTACCTGGGAAATTCAGGGTTCTACAGGTCCATGTGTTTGGAAAGACTGAGTGTGGCTGGCCTGGGCAGTAAGGGAGAGCCTGTGCCAGCTGCATGAAGCCTAGCCTGGACTTGGGAAGATGCTTCTCACTCACTGTGCTAGTCCTTCAAAACAGCGGCTCCCAAGGCTTCTCTGGCATCACACCACCCTTCTCAGCAGGGATCTGCTTTATTTTTTTTTCTTTTAACTAATCCTCCATACTAATATGCATCTGGCAGGTTTTAAAGTAAACTAATGGCAATGGAAGGCCCCAGTTATTCAAGCAGTTATACAGACGTAACAGCAGTCCTGTGACTAGAGATCTGCTGCAGTCCCTGCTGAGATTGCCCATGCTTTTGAGGGATGTTCTAAGAATCAGCATATTAAACACTGCATCTAGCTGATGCTGTACTGCCATGTAGGTAAATACTCAATCACAGATTAATGATGAGCTTCAGGAGGTAATTAAAGAGATTCTGAGCCCCTCTCCCACCCCAGGCAGCACAGACCACTCATCTCAGCCATGGCTGCTGCTGCACAAACTCTGCCTCCAAAGTGTGGCAGCGAGCTGAGATGGATGGATTTACACAGCATTTGTTTGCCAACAGGCGATCCGCCATCAATATTTAAAGCTGAATGAGTCTCAAGAGTGGGATGAAGAGCCCTTGATAAGGTAGCATCCATCATTTCGGTTTTTAATTTTGCGCTTGCTCACTCACTGCACAGCATTATACGCATATCAAGTAAATGAATAATGGATAAATAATTCACCAAATGGTTCATCTTGTTGATTCTCCCAATCATCATGAAGCTTGGGTGCCTAGCACAGAGGTCCTGGAGGTATCAAGTGCCAGGAGATGGGTTTTGTGGGGCAGTACCACATTGAGACATTACTCAGCACTTCTGACGTCCCTCTGCTAACAGCTGTAACTCTGGAGCTGCCCAGCTAGCTTAATGAAGGCATGTCAAAGCCTCCTGTCTCCTAAAACTGCTCAGAGGCTCTCTGGAACCTCAGCACTGCCTGAGCCATATATCTGTTCACTCTGCTCATGCTGTGGGTGCTGGACACTCATCCCTGCCATTCCCAGCATGCTGCAAGGGTGCCGGCAGCACCACAGGCAAAGAGTATGGGACTTTCTGCTGTACCATCTTTATGCTTCAAGGGTCAGGCAAATAGAAATGTCAGCCTCTGCTGCCATCAATGAATAGGGAGGATAGACTTTTGCTACTCCACATGGCTGTTTGGCAAAAGGGCCTTGGGCACTGTGCATCACAGTTCTCAGCAGCACCTTTTAAAGTGGCACTTTAGTTGAGGGAAAAAGGGACAAGGCTGCCCTTGTCTGCTCTAGGAAAGGCAATGAAACCAAGGATGCAACAAAGTTGGGAAGCCCTCCCCACACCCCCTTGTGAGGCTACAAGCTGGCTGCACCCCATTCCACAGCCATGACATTTATTCCTCCTGTCCTTTCCATGCACCAGGCTGCTGTCCAAGGTTTGGCAGGTCCTATCTGCTCTAAAGCTCTGCTCACCCTTCACTTTCCAGAAAAAGCATCAGGATCTGCAGGGCATGTATGCTCAGTTCAAATGCTGCAAGATCATTTGCTGGAGTGCCCAGAGGCCTTATTTACTGCATGGTAAGAGCATGATAGCCACAGAAGAGGCTCTGGAGCAGGGACTTACCATGTAAAATCTTTCTGCCAAGCTTCTTCAGGGACCAGACACTCATCCTCACCAGCCTCACCAATCACCCTAACACCATCCAAGAGACCTTCATCTGTTTCCACCCTGTCTCAACAATAACATCTCTCAGTGCTCAGCTGTGCACAACTGTCTGGCCACAGGAGTGGGGCATCTTGATCTCTGGGGATGAACAATCACAGCCTAACCCCAGGCCTGGGCCACCCAAACAGGCCCTACAAGCTGCTGGTGGCCGAAAGCAGAGCTGCAAAGCCCCCAGAGCCCTGATGCCATGGCTGGAAAGGCTCCACCTGCCTATGTTCGCTGGGTATTGCCATTCTCGCAGCAGGAATGGGAGACTGTCACAGCACTGCCCCTTTGCAATGCTGGCACGGCCAGTGCAGCAGCCCAGTTTGCAACTCTATTTTGGTATTTTAAATTTATACTGGCCAGTCTTCTCCAGCACACTGGGACACTGGTGAAGAGAAACTCTGTAAGCAGTGCTGCAAAGCTTCCTTGGTCAGCTTCTCCTTCTGGCTACCAGACACACAATTGGGCTGGTTGGGACAAACTTAGGAACCAACACATTGGGACACATCTTAATTTATTGTGGCAAATAGAAAATCAACTCCCTGTGCTTGGTACAAAAGGCTCAGCAATTCCTGCTGGAAGGTGCTGGAGCAGCTTTCTCATCAGTGGTGATCAGCAGGCTCTGAACCTCTGCAAAGCAGTTTGCCTTGTGCTGAAAGCTTTACAAATACACCAAGACTTCTGCAAAGTTGCAGAGGGATGTGCAGGTGGTGTCACCTGTTCCAGAGCAATCTCAGCCCCTCTGCCTGTAGCTGTCTTGATCTGATGTGACACTCACAATCCAGGTCTGCTCTGGTTTCAGACCTGGTTTGTGAGAATGTTGCCTCCTCATAGCTTTTTGTATTTCTGGGTCTCCACATGAGATATTAGAGCCGATGAGCTCCATCTGATCAGAGTGAGCCAGTACACATGGATACATGGCACATCTCAAAGTTTAGAAACCAGATTCCTATAACATGGATCCTGAAACATAGAAAACAGTTTTGGTTTTCCTGCAATGTTGTTGCAGTAAACAGTCATTTCCGAATGCTAAACCACTTCAGCACATCTACAGTCCTGCTTAGCTAGGGTTTTTCAGACTGCAGACCCCCAACTTACAAAGCCCATGTACAAGCCTAGGTCATGAGTACCCTATAACATGAGGAAGCATGAGGGATGCACAGAAATGTTTTTGGCTTCCCCAGAGCACTTTCTGCTCCTCTCCTCACTCCTCTTCTGTATTTGTCCCAATTGGAGCTGTCACAGACATACGAGGAAACTTATTGAGGCAGTAAAAGTGTTGCTCAGCTTCAGCAGGAAACACATGGAGGAAATCCCTGGCAAGCCATGCATGTCCAAGCAGTGGCAGGGGATAGGAAAAAGCCTTTCCAAACCACCTCACCAGAAAAAGCCTCCACCTCTCTGCAGTCCCTGCTGTGCCACTGCGGTTTCAGCACTAGCGCTTGTAGGGGACACAGAGGGGAAATACCCAAGAGGTCAATGTTAAGACAAGGAGCAAGCTAGGACAGTAGGAAGAGGAGATCTCAACCTGTGGTATAGCCTGGCAGTCAAATTTGACTTTTGGTCTGGTGTGGTTTTTTGTTGTTGTTTGTTTTTCTTTAATAACAAGAATAAAAATCATTCTTTTGGCAGGCACCTGTAGCTGTGTTTTAGCCATGAGAAATGTTTCAGCACGTGATAGCTGAGTTCATGAGCTAGTGGGAAGGTGTCTTTAATACCCGTCTTTTAATGAGAAAATTCATGGAGGTGCAAATGATCAGAGAGCGAAAGTGAGTGGTGTAAGAGATCCTTTGCCAGCCCCCATGGACAGGGCTCCCAGCAGTGACAGCTGGCTCCAGGTCTCTGGCCAGCTCTGTGCCCAGAATGAGGACACAGGGGCACAAGGGGAGAAGGGGCACTTCACTTCTATTCCTCCTCCCCCTCCCAATCCAAGGAAGAGAAATAAGAGTCCAGCATTAAATCAAAAAGTGACCAGATCCCTCCCTCCCTCCCTTTCCTTAATTCATTTTGTGCTGACCTTTAATAATTGCAGAAGGGAAAATGGGCTGATCAGTTTGCATTAGAAATTCACTGAAGTGGCTGATGCATTCTCCTGCTTATCAAATCCAAGCCGCTTGGATAAGCCCTGTGAGCAATTAGTGCTACAACTTCCAGCCAAAAAATTTAGAAGTCCATTTGCATACAGTTAGGAAGGAAAATGTTGATTAATTTGTTCTGATACACTCCAGAAAAAAATGCTCAAATAGTGTCAGAGAGCTTAGGCAGATTATAAATCGCCTTGCTCAAGATTGTAAATATTGCATCCATGCCTCCCTGTGTGTTTTAAAGACATCTTCATGTGCTGTGGCTGTGTGGAAGAGATTTGTTTTAATATTTTACTAAGGAATGCATATTTCATCTTCGTGGTGCTTGAAAGAGGGATTTTTTTCATTTTGAAAAGTGTCTTCAGCTGTGAAAAGAGCAAGTGTGGACAATACACAGACATGCCACTGCAATAAGCCAGGATGTTGCAGCTGCCCTGAGATGTGATTTAAAATGCACAGGGCAGGTGTGAGAAAAAAGAGGGAAAAAAAGAAGAATGAGAAAAATGGAGCATGCAATGGCTCAGCAGCAAGGGAAATAAGGCACAAAGCACAGCACTGAGCCTTGAGCCTCTCGTCACCTCAACTACAGGTGTGCCAGGGGCCAGATGGGTCTGGGTAGAGAAAGATGGTTAAACAGCAACTGCTGCTAATTTAGGGCAATCACCTCTTGCCATCAATAGTCAGGCATTTACTGATCAGGGGTGACATGGCAATAGCATCAAGGGATCTTATTTGCATCAAAGGGCAGTCAACATGAGCAAAGCTACATTTTTCTTTTCAAATATAACCAAGTTTCACCCTATACAGTTGCAGAGGAAAAGTTTGAAGTGTGAACTGGGTACAACCTAGCAGCTCTCATGACCTGTACAAGAGGCCTCCACTGTCTCTAAACCAGATGTCTCATTCAGGGGCACTCTAATCCAGGGGTTTTGTTGCAGCAGCCTGAATTGATACTCCGGCACTGTGCTTGTGAGAGCTGCCCTCGTAGGAAAGTTTCTGTCGGGCTGTAGTTACACATGTTCAATAGTGTGCACAGACAACTCCCAACACAATATTTGCTGAGACTAGAGTCAGATGCATTTGAAGAGCAGAAAGCAACCACCCTGCCTTGCCAGAATCAAGGATCTACCTGATCATAGGGTTCCTTTTCTTGAAAAGACTGAAGAAATGTCCTTGGCTCTGCACTCCCAGGGAGACCATCACACTTGCCTTGGAGGGTGACAAAGCCCCAAGAGACTCTACCACAGTGACAGCTCCAAATGCCAGCAAAGCTGCAGACAGTTGCAGGATGGAAAGAAAACAGGGCCCATTCTGTGCAACAAGCAGAATTTTAGGGAGAAAGTCAGGAAGACAGGCTGAAAGAACTGCCTTTTAAAGAGCTGATAACATTTACAGTATGCCTTGAAGAATTTTATCTATTTTTGTGCTGCAAGCTGAGCTCTGCTGATCTAAATCCAGATCAGCTTTCCTTCACAAACACAGCAGCTCTGAATTCAGCCTGGTTTAGCTCTGGCCTTTTATCCTTGGGAAATGTGTCCCACTCTGAAGATTGAAGGAAGCACACAGAAGAGTACAATGCTATGAAAAGCACCAGGGATTCAGCCCTTTAAGCCAAAGATGCAGGCACATGCTCACAGGGGGTGAAATCCACGTGCAGCCAACTGCAGTTATCTTGAGACACTGCAAGCAAACGGCTCATTCAGCAGCCAGTCCATCCATCAAAGCCAGCTAAGATGTGGAAATACCTAACAGAAACAAGGGCAACTCGTTTGCAACACTACCAGGGATGGATTTGGCTCAGATGGTGCTAACAATGATAATCTGCCACTAACAGCAAGATACAGGACATACTGAAGACCTGTACATAAAAAAAAGGTCTGCTCTGTGCCTCTGAGACCTCTCCAGCTTCCAGCACTTGATCTCCTTTGGCTTTCTGTAGGACTGTACCAGGCACTGGCAAGGTTTCAGAGCAGCACAAGCACAAAGCAAAGCCCATATGCAGCTGCAAAGAGCCTGGCACATTGTTTCTTGGTGCATACTCAGGCCTTCCACTAGAAATCCTCCATGTTTTTTATTACTGTGAGTTGGAGAAATGCTGTTGGACAGAGAGGACACATGAGACACTGCCAGCACTTGTCTTCTGCAGGAATCAGGACAGACCTCAGTGGACTCAGAGCTCCATCCTGATGCATGCTCAGACACACCCTCTGGTGAGCTGCTCCTGATCTAGCTGGTGGCCTGGCTTTCAGTTCTCTAGTTCCAACTGCAGAACATCAAAGCAAGGCAGAGTATTTCTCCATGGTGCAGTATCTCCAAGCTTGGATCAGCATGCACTGGAAACCACTGATCGGAATGCTCAATGGCACCTGAACCCAACTGCTTACTCAGGACCAGCAGGAGAAGGAGAGGTCATCTGCTGCTGCTGCACAGTATCTGTCCTGCCTGTGCCTTTTCCAGGTACCAGCAGCTTATCTAGCAGACATAATCTGCCTGAAATGGTTCACATTCATCATTTTTCCCATTGTACTCATGTGCCTTGCAAGATTTACCAGTTCTTTGCAATACAGGGAGCTGCTGCTGCCTCCTGGGAGCTGGTGGGGAACTGGTGGGGAGAGTGTGCATGAGTCTTGGGGATGGGAAATGTGCCCCCTCAGCCCCTCTTTGCCAGGCTGCCCAAAGCCTGCTCCCCTTCCCTGCAGTGACTGACTGTAGAGCATGACCATTTCCCTTACCCTAGGGTAAAGCAGTGAAGACCAGGACCTTAATTTCTACTTCTCTCTTAACCTAAATTAAAAAAGCTGTTAAAAGCTCCTACTTCAATCTCCCCTTCTTGGATGCAAGAAAAAACCCTACAGGGCAGAGAATGGACAGCAGGCAAGCACCCCAAGGCCCCCATTTGTAGCCCCTAGGGGGATCACCAGCTATTCCCCCAGCCCGGTGGATGACAATGACCAAGCTTGCTGATGCCTCTGCTGAGCGTGGCTGCCTCGAGCTGTGCCACCACAGCTCTCTGTTTCTGTGAGAAATCGTGCACGGCATCTGGCCACAGATATTTGGGCAGCCACACACCCTGCCTGGCCTCCAGCAGCCAGCCCCCGAGGAGGAAGCCGAATTGCTCCCCCAAACACATAACCTTGTGCCTGGATGCACAAGGGAGGTCTCCAGCAAAGGCCAGGCATCACAGGCAGGGCGCTGCAGTGACCCAGGATTTAGTTGTTGCATCTGCCTCTGGTTTCATCCCTGTCAAGTGGCATAAACAATCAAATCAACAGTAATAAGGGCATTTGGTGCAGGCTTTTAGGTTCTTATCTTGCTTTTAATGATTCATTCAGATTCCCTTGGCTCTTGCAACCCCAGCCCTCTCCATTCTTCCTGATCAAAACCTGCCAGGAGCCACCCCAGCACTGTCTGGAGAAATTAAAGGGATCTGGGCTATGTAGTGGCTGCAAGGACTAAAGGATGCATAAGGGGAGGATGATTTTTCTATAGAGGCACACAGAAATCTGTCACATTTGCTTGAGCTAATTATTCCTAATTAGCAGCTCCACGGACGATGTAACCAAGATACTCCTGCTGCCACCACATTCAGCCACACCGCATTTCCTCATGACATGCTAGCATCATCCTTCACAGCCCCCATCCTTGTTCTGCCACCGCCACAGAACACGGACATGCCACCATGCTGTGGCCCCATGACCAGGCCAATGCCCTGCTGATGAGGTAGCCACCACAGAGGGAACGGAGGAGAAGAGGAGGGAGTTTTTTCCCACACTGCATCCTCCATTTTGATGTCTCCACTGAGTCCCAGCAGCACTGCATGAGGAAAGCCCCCATGTCTAGGGGCAGGAGCCAGCATGTTCCCCATACCACTCTGCTCTCCAACTGCTCCAGGTAGGAGGAAGCTACCACCACCTCTGTGCCATGCAGCCCCAGTAGCTCCCAACCCACTTCAACCGGAGCAGAGAAACCCTCTAGCGCGTCTCACATCCATCAGGCAGCTATCCCTGCTCCTTGATGTTGATATATGGTCTTCTTGTCCAGATGCCAGAGGAACCCTTTATACCAGCTAGCTTTTATCTCAAAATAAGCCCTGGAAAAATAACACAGGCTTTATTTGTCATTTACTCTGGGAAAGTTTTGAGCTAATAAATAACGTGAAGTTATTTTAAAGAGCAGCAGCTTTCCTGAAAACTTCAACTTAGGATTCTGACAGAAATAACAATACCTTCATTGCCTAAATACCCATCACCACAGCTCCTGCAAAATTTGGTTTTCTTGGCTGCAAAGAACAAAACTGCAAATCAAATTGCTTTACAGTCATGTAATTAGCAATTAGCTCCCTGGTGGAAAATGATTCCCCCACACAATATTTGGGTGAATCATACCCAAGTGGGTTTTTTTAAACTTGTTTATTGCATGTGCACACACACAGTAACACAGCAGCACATCAGGATCTTGGCCAACTTCTTCCTTTTAATCTGCCCTTCATTTCATAGCAATTCTGACCAAAGGTCTCACCTCTTAAACCAAAGGGGACTTCCAAGTGTTAATGTTGGTATTAGCAACCCCATTACCCCAGTGACACTAAAAGTCAGGGAGACATGGTCCTGCTTCCTGATGTCAGGTCAGGGCTTCTGAGGACAGCTCAAGAATTTCTGCACAGTTTTGTGGAGCTGCTTACAGTGCTTGAGCAAAGAGGTGAGAACGTAACTACCCTGGTCAAGGTGTGGACATGGGGGAGGGAGGCACAGCATCATGCAGGAGAAGAGCCCGTCACTGTAAGCTGAATTTTGCACCCTCATGTTCACATGACAGATCAGGCCTACCACATCCTTTGCCAGGACTCCCTTTTGCCTAAAGCTTATGAAGCAGAAGACATCCCTCCAGGAACAATCATATTTCTCCTTATTCTCCTTTGCCTATGGGAGCAGTCATGGCCTTTCAACACTTTTGCAGCTGGGTAGACTGGTAGGATGATGAAAAAATGAATGGGCCTCAGTACATTCACCCAGAGATGTTGGCCAAGATTTATTGAGTTCCCCCTGTCCAGGACCCTGACACAACCATAAACACTCAACAGAGTCATTAGAACAATGTATATTCACACGTGTATCCATACTTTCATAGAACCACAGGACGTTTTGGGTTGGAAGGGACCCAATTCTAATCCCCTGCCATGGGCAGGGATGCCACCACTACATCAGGTTGCCCAGGGCCATATCCAATCTGGCCTCAAACAATTCCAGGGATGGGGTATCCACAATTCCTCTGAGCAACCTATTCCAGTGCCTTACTGGAAGTTACGCTGGCAAGTCATGTAAAGGTGGGCTTCAAAGTCATTTAAACTCTTGAGTCAGTTCAGTTCCCAAATCAGCAAGAAACACAGCCTTAGGGCTTTGCCCTGATAGAGGAGGTTTATGTGCACTTTGGATATAATCCAGGAGTCCTTAGTCACCTCTCAGAGGTGACAGAAATCCCTGCGGCCCTGCAAAGCAGCATGGCCTTTGTTCCCATGAAAGAAATGCAGGATGGGAGTCGCAGGAGGGTTTTTGCTTTCTTTTCAGACTGGCTGAGATGGGGATCTCTGGGAGTAGTGGAAAGCTACCTGCACCAAATGGAGAAAGCAAACACTGCTCTGTCAGGCAGGGCTGGAGGGTGCTTGGAGAACATCACATTATGTGCAGAACTGTCCCCAGGCTCCATTTGTCTGCAGCCTGCACCAGCCCTCTCCTGTATTACGTCAATATGCAGATCAACCAGCACTGATTACTTTAGGTTGCTGTTGGCATTTCTGCTCGCTAAGTGAATAGTTCATGGGGTACCCAGTGCTGCTTTTATTGGGATTGTTTCCCAGTTTGAAGGGAAATGTGACTCTACTAAAATGTGAGAATTCTGAGATCTGCCCCCAACACACACAGTGCTGCTTTGGGATAAAAAAAGCTCTTAGTCTGTTTTTATGTTCTCTTTCCAATCTATTCTATTTAACATTGTTTCACAGAGACTCAGTAACAGCATGTATGACACACTCCATTTCTCCCAGCATGGTGAACCAGAATTTTATGTATGAGGGCAGCTCCTCATGCTGAGTGAGGCACCAGACCTCACTAGAGCAAAATACTTCACCCTTAGCTCGTCATCAGGCAATTTGGCACAAAGGGACTCAGTGAACCTGCGGTTAGCTTAAATTTAAAAAAAATTATTAAAATGAAGGAATCTGACCTCTCTTAAGGTGGGTTTAAAGCTGCAAGGCTACAATGAAAGGCAAGCAGTGCAGCAGCTCTCCTTGTGTTCACTCAGGAGGATACCATTCATCTTATTTCAAGATGTAGAGGGGCCAGACATCCTCACTGCTTTATGTAAAATCCTCCTTAAGGATTCCCAAAGAAGATGTCCATCCTCCTCTGCTGAGGGAGGTTTTCTGGATATGCAGCAGTGGAATCATTTAATGGCCCATGTGGAAAACAGAGAGCCTGGCCCAGTTCCTCCATGGACAGCCTTGTTGGCTTCAGCAGGCTGTGGTGATTTACACTCTATGAGCAGCTTGCTGTATGTCTCTGGATGGGCTGCTGGATGGGAATTAGATTTAATTACGTGCTTGCTCATTTGGGTTTCAGTGCACCAAGTGGGGCAGCTGCTGTGTGGGCTGGGTGGCCAACAGCAATGGATCTCCTCAGCCTGGTCGGTTTGCTGGCAAAAAACAAGACCTTTGACGTTCTGGCTTCTTTTCCTGCCCCCAGCTCACATGTGGCAGAAAAAGTCTCAAACATTTTTTCAGTGTAAAAAGTGGCTTCATGCAGTAACCAAATTAAATCTGAAGAGAGAGTGGGCCGTCAGCTGGAGGTGTCTGGTGTCAGAGAAGGAAATTTGAGGATAAGCATCTAAGAGCACTCTATGCAGCACTGTCTCATGCGTAGTTACATGGTTTCAACCTGGTCCAGCCTTCACAAAAGGACGGCAATGAAAGCCAGTGACAATAGTTAAGAGATCAGAGAGAGGTCGCAGCTTCAAAAATGTCTCATAAGTGGAAAACAAGGAGGAAGAATAAGTGGTCAGTTTTCAAGAGAACATGCCCACCTGCAGGGTGCCAGACAGTTGCATGGGAGGATATACAGGGCTTCATAAGTTCTTTAACAGGCTGAGAAAGTAGCCCATACACACACACACACACACACACACACACACACACACACACACACATATGTATGTGTCCATATATGTATCCATAAATATGCATGGTTGATCCAAGCTCAGAGAGAACTGTGAGAACCTTCAAAGGCACCCAGGAAGGGTGAGAGAGTGGGAAGATGAAGTCTGAAGAAACTAATGTAAAGCAACATACATCAGTGGCAAAAGACCCAAATGACTCCTACATGCCCTACATTGTAAATCAGCTGTAGCTGCTCCTGGAAAGGACTTCTCAGCAGTCAGCCCAGTGAAGAATTCTGCTCTGACATCATGAAAACAAAATAAAACCTTTGCCATGCAAACAGTAGATTGAAAAAAATAGCATCAAACCAGCACAGTAACATTCAATAAATCAGCTGCAAGGGCACATACACAGCTTCTGTCATTCCGCTTCAGAAAGGGGGAACATCAAGTAACAGGGTGACAACTGATAAAAGAGTGCAGAGATCTCCATACTAAGCCAGGCTGCACACAGTGGATTTGTTTAACTTTAAGATAAAGCAATACATAAAAGGTCTGCCTGACACTTCTCATTTATCCTTCCTTGACACAAGAATAAATGATCTCTCGGTGAACTGAAAAAGTAACAGATTCAAAAGAAACAATAGGTTCTTTTTATTCTTACCTAAAGTACATCAAATTGTGGCACTAACTGATGAAGTATTGTTAAGGTCAGGAGATTAGCATGACTGAAGACAGAGTCAGATGTTTAGGAGGAAAATGTGGTTATTTAAATGAAAGCTTAGAAAAAAGCATGTAAGCCTCTGTGGTTTATGAGGAAGTATCAAAAATAAGCTTTCTCTTTCAGTTCAGGCCAGACAACTAGGAACAAAGAATTGGTCCAAAGGTGTTGGAGGAGGGCTCTTAGATGTAAGGCAGGAATTCTGGAACTGGTGCAGCTTTCCCAGCACCATGCTGTGTCCTGAGTTGGGGGCATAGAAAAGGGAGACGCTTATGGGCAGGGAGTCAGGGACATGACAACCCAGCACCAGTGGGACTGTCACTGCAGTACCTTTCAACTCCCCGGCCCATGTTTTAGTATGATTGTTCAAGGGCCTGATAAATGCTGAAGACCAGGTCCGGAAAGCTCACCTGGCAACAGTGGACACAGAACAGTGATGTACCCTTCTGTTCGTTTGGGAGAGTCTGATCTAACCTACATGGCCAACAGCACAGCAGTAAGAGGAGCCTAAGGAATCCAGGTGATTATTGAAACATGTGATAGCATGCAATAAGATGAACAAAAAATGTGCTATGTCTGCAGACAGCAAAAATGGTTGAATTTACTGGATAAGGGGAGTATTTTAACTCCCTTTTCTCTGGACCATATAAGATTCAGCATAAGTGTGCTGGTTTAGAGGT
>VWZD01010595.1:26217-56330 GCA_013396695.1 Sakesphorus luctuosus
CTCGGCGGCCTCTCGCAGACAGACTCCCGCGACTACAGCCTCGTCACGGCCAGCTGCGGCTTCGGCAAGGATTTCCGCAAGGGCATCCTCAAGAAGGGCATGTGCTACGGCGATGACGCCTGCTTCGTGGCCAGACACCGCTCCGCCGATGTGCTGGGTGAGTGGCCGCGCCGGGGGCTCGGGGGGCTCGGCCTCCCTCTCTCCCTCCTTCCCTCCCTCGCTCCCTCCCTCCGTCCCTGCCCCGCACATGGCAGCGGCTCAGCCCGCGCTCCGAACAAAGGAGCTGCTGCTGCGTGGCGATGGCAGCGTGAGTCGCTTTTGTCGCTTCCCAGCGAGGCTCTTGCTGCAGCTCGGGCTGTGTGTGTGCCCCGGGCCCGGCCCGGCCGCTGCTCCGTGCGAGGCCCAGCGGCTCCCGAGCAGCCCCCGCTGCGTTTCGCTTGCTGTGTGCCCTTAAACCCCGCGTCTGTTCCCTGCGATTCCCCAGCACAGAGCGCTGGGACAGGCACTTCCTGATTGCAGCGTGTGCTGTGTCCTTGTCAAGTGCACGGCAAAGTGACATTGAGCCTGGAATCAAATGTCAAACTTCAGTTTCGGTGTTTGTTCTGGCCTGATTGCGCTCTCTGCTTTGGAGCCAGGGGCGAAATGAATCTCGAGGGGTCGGATTTTAGAAGCGGTGAATAACCACAGATAACCAGTGGAGTCTCCAGTGCACGGGCAGTGCCTTTTGACAGTGCCTGACCTTTCTCCCGTGTGCTCAAGGTTGAATTTGGCCTGAATTTGGCTGACCCTTCCTTGTGCTGCAACTGCCAGAAACAAATTTGCACCCAGACTTGGACACTTAAAAATAAGCTTCCTCCCCCTTTTCCCTGTTTTTTAAATTTCTTTTTGTATTTATTTATTTAAAACCGGAATTACTCGATGCTGTCTCATGATGTGGAAGTGCTGGGTGATTCGTGCCATCCTGACTTGGTTGCCATTTAGCAGAGCCGAGACATTTTCTGCAGGAGCTGCAACTTGGTGCTAGGAAACAGCATTGCTGGTTATTCCCGAGGGAATTGTTCCTTCCAGGGGATGCCACAGCTCCCAAGGACAGGAGCACAACTGCTCCCTGCATTTCAGCCCCTGCATCTCCTGCTGTGCCTGGTCCAGGGGAGGGTTTTTCGGTCAGAATTAACTGCTGGACACCCTTGCTGTGACATGTGACTGACCCTGGCTGCCTTTAAAGTTCATGCTAGGCCAGCACTGATAAATAACTGAGGGATTGCTGTTGGTCCCTAAGAGAAAGGCAGAGTGTCCTTTACTTCAAGGTGGACTCTGGGTGTGGGGAAGGGGCAGATTTAGCCCTTTTTGAGGATGTTTGGGGCGTTTTGGCCATATTTGGTGATTGCTGTCTGTGGCCCTACAGCTTGTCTTGTCTTCCTGCTGGAATCAGCACAGAGTTGCCTTTCTGAGTTGGGCTTGGCTTTAATTTTCATGGCAACTTGAAAACAAACAAAATTGTAGCTCCACTTGAGGATCAAACAGCAAAGGGGGCAGCAGATCAGGATGTTTGAAGTACCAAGAAGAAAATAAAAAGCTGCTGATTTGGTTTTGGTTTTAGGGTTTTTTTTCCCTATAAGGCAATTTTCATGGTAGTTCTTTATTACTTTTTTAATGCACATCCTAAAAAACCCAGATCTGTGTATGTTCTGCAAAACCAGTAATGCTCACATGGGCTTTGATGCCTCTGCTTTGATGCTTTTTCTTCATCTGTGGTCCCTCAGATGACAAGCAGTAGTTTTCTCCTATTTCTGCTGCTGTCTCAGCTCTTCACTCTCCCTTTCCCCACCAGCTCTTTTGCTGTGCTGCAGTTTCAGCACCACCTCCATTCCTGCCCTCAATTCTCTTACTCTCATCACAAATCTGAGGCTCCTGAGTGATTTTTCTAAAGACCCTCATCAGTGTTGTGCTGACTCCACTCCTGCCTAACTCTGCACCTCAACAGAACTGGCTGAGCTGAACTCTTGGTTCCAAACTGAGTTTTTTGGCATTTCACAGAGAGGCTCACGTGGTTTGAGCCAAAGTGAACACTTGACACAGTAAGTGCTTTTAGAGAACAGTGAATTTCCAGTGTATCACTTGGAATGGGGAGTCACCAGTGACAAAGCCAGGCCAGATAATTAATTTTGAATTCCTCTGTGCCTGTTTTCCTCCAGCAGTGCAGGAGGGCTGGCCCGTGTGGGATGATGGAGCTGGGTGTGGTGGAGCAGGGAGGGAGCTGCTCCCAGAGCTCTGGCAGAGGCCTTGGGGATTCATTTGCTGAGGCCAAACCAGAGTTGACTTGGCAGTGTGTTTAGAGCACAATCAAAATGCCAAACGCTCCTTTTGTTGTAATTGTGCTGTGGAGTCTGAAGGCTGAACCTTTAACAGTGTCTTGGGGGCTGAGCTTTGTCCTTCCACAGCCCAAAGCTGAAAGGTGCAGGTTATTTCCAGCCCCTCCAGAGCTGTTAATGCTTGGTGAGACCTGTTACTGATGGGCTTGGATCCTTGGGGGTTTTGTCTCTCAGTTTCACTTTTGTCTGGGACTCACCTGTCAAATTCGTGTGTTTTCTTCCCTTTCTGAGCACAGGGAGGAACAAGAAGCTCAGAGCCAGAGCTTTCCTTGGGGATCACCCCCAGAAAAGGACATGGCTTCACTGCTCATGTTCATCTCTAGAGCCTCATGATCCAGGCTGTGCTTCCTTTCTGCTGCTGCTTGGCCATGTTGTACCTCTCTGTGCATTCTCTGTCAGTGCTGGGTGTTCAGGTCCTCAGAATATTCAGGGATCTCCTGGAGAAGTGGGAGATGTTCTGAACTGCTTCGTGTCTGAAGCCTTTGGAACCTTTGAGACAGAAGTACTGGGGTTTTCAACAAGCTGAAACCCCAAACTTCAGGAGCTGACAGCTCTGGGTTTCTTCATTCCCATGCAACTGGAATTTTCAGTACATGGGGGACTACCCAAAATTTTAAAATAAACACTTTTATAACCATTCCATTTCCAAGAGTAAACACTAAACCTCTTTTAGAAATTTTCACATGTCTCACTCTGGTGATTGGGTTTTTTATTTCTTGTTGGGGTCTGCCTTTTCTTGCTGAGTCCTGCCTTGGGCTCCCAGTGTCTTTGGTAGTTCTTTATGGATTTTCCAGGCTGGTGTGTGAGTCATTATTGAAACGTTGCAGCATCCCGTGACAGCAGCACTTACACAGTGTCTGTGCTGGGGACACTCTGGGTGTAGCCAGGGACACTTCTCTGCTCCTGCAAACTATTTCTGTGCCCCAGGAGGAGGAAAAAGCTGTCTGGCAGCAAGGGGATGTTTGTGCACTGCAGAGGTAAAACTGGACAACTCTTCTGTCTGCTGCAAGTCTTGGTTTTGGGTTTTTTTGAGGGCAGTGCCTTGGTGCTGCAGGGCAGTGACTCCAAACTGAAAGGAAGTCAGTTTATTTGAAAACTCAGTCTGCCAGCTGCCTGCACAGGAGAGGAAACCCAGGGTGGGTCAGTGGCAGTCTCACTGGCATCAGGAAAAGTCAACCACAACAGTAAAAGGGTTTGGAGATGAAATGTCAAGGTTGCTTCCTTGGGATCCTTCCCTGGGTGCTGAAGGTTGGAGAGGACTCTGTTCAGTGCTGTATTTGGTATCACACCTACTAAAGAGATTGCTGCCTTATCACAGCTTACACACCAAAGGAGGCAAATTGCCTGCCCCACTCGGAGTGGCCTTTCCCCTCCTGCTCTGGGCGAGCTGGGGGCACCTTGCAGGGACAGAGCAGTGGCTGCAAACGTTTGGGGCTTGGTTTGTGACACAACACGTGGGATTTTCTGTTGAACAGTGGAGCATAAGTGCTGTCATTTGTGGGGAAACCCCACACTGAGGAACATCCCATTCCAGCCACACTGGCTGACATCCTTGAGTATAACCCACATGTCACCAGAGCTGCTCCTGAGTGGCACTGAGTGTGACCTCAGAGAGTGGAGCTCCAGGCTGCTGCTTGTTCTTTTTCCCTCAGTCTCTGCAGGGACGTTGCACACAACATTTCTGAGCAGAATTTCCAGCTGGCCACTTGTTTTAGCTGTAAATGCTGCTGGTGGCAGACAATTTTCCATTCTTGTGCAGCTCTTGGCTTGAAGGAGAAGCAGGTTTTGTGAGAAATCAGGGAGAACTAAGCAGAGCCAGTGCAGGGGGAGGATTAGTCATACCTGTGTCGCAGGAAACGTTGCAGAACCTCCTGCTGTTTGCTCTGGTTCCTCCACACTGAGTGCTGGGAGCTCGAGGTTGTTCAGCCTGGCAGGGATTTCAGTGTCTGCCCCCCCTTCCCATCAGTCCCACTGATGCTGAATGAGCACCTTGGGAGATTAAAGAGTGGTAACTGGGGGTGTTTTTACAAAAAATAGTTCATTGTTCTGCTGGAGCTCCCCAAATCCACTGATCTCTTCCTCAGGCTTAAATAAACCAGGGGGGAAATCCACCTGGTAAAAACCTGTGTCAGGAGCAAGTGGGTGGGAGCAGGGGGGAAACAGATGTGAGGGACTGTTGCTTTTCCCAGGAATAGATGCACAATTCAATGTTTTCAGTTTCCTCTTTCTCCTCCTGTTTGTTCTTGGACATCCCCTCTCACTTTGCCCCTCTCTGTTTGTCCCTTGTTGTCACTCACCACCAGTTACTCTCAGAACCTTTCTGAGTCCTGCAAGGGCAGTTCAAGGTTTACTGGAGCAGGTGAATAAGTAACCTTTCCCTCTGTAACTTGTGAGCAGTCACACCCCCTGCCTTTAGGGGTTTGTACTAACGGGGTTAGTTCTTTCTCAGCCACCCTTTGGCTCTCCCAGACCCCGGGGAAGCTGCTGCCTTGGAGCTTTGGGCTTGCTCTGGATGGAGAACCTGTCTAGGTGTGTGATTTCTCTCACCACTGATAAAACAGGAACTCTTACCAGTTGATCTCAGTGCTGATATGCTGACAAATATCAGCTGTGTATTTCAGACTTGTGTGGTGCAGGGGATTGCACCTTTTTACCATTTTGTTCTGCTATTTTTGGTGCAAAACTCAATTCAGTCACAGGTACATCCTTTGGATGTTCTTTTGTCAGTGATTCGTTGCTGTTTCAGGGGAGGATCTCACCAAATGGAGAGTTCAGTGGGATGTGTGGAGTGTCTTAGCAGGTTAATTGTGGTTGGTGCCAGAGCAGTTCCTGCTGACACACCTGGGGCTCCTGGGGGAGTTTTACTCCTGGCTGAGGCACTGGTTGAAAGTGTCCATCTCCCAAGAGATTTTGGGGACAGGGTGGTGCTTTTGGACTCCCTGAAGGGAAGTTGTGGCCAGGTGGGGGTTGGTCTCTTCTCCCAGGCACTCAGCAATAGGACAAGGGGGCACGGGGGGCTCAAGCTCTGCCAGGGGAAATTGAAGTTGGAGAGCAGAAAAAAATTCTTTGCAGAGAGAGTGCTGAGGGATTGGAATGGGCTGCCCAGAGAGGGGGTGGATTCCCCATCCCTGGAGGTTTTTCAGCTGAGCTTGGCCGTGGCACTGAGTGCCATGATCTGGTGACGGGACTGGAGTTGGCCCAAGGGTTGGACTTGATGATCTCAGAGGGCTTTTCCAGCCCAATCCATTCTGTGATTCTCTGGATGTGGCACTGAGTGAGAATCCACCATGTCTTGATCCAACCCTACTGTGGTCACCAGCCCAGGGCACGTCCGTGCCCTGGGCTGGTGATCACAGTGGGGTTGGATCAAGATGTTGTTGGATCAAGACGTGGTGATCACAGTGGGGTTGGATCAAGGGTTGAACTTGATGATCTCAGAGGTCTTTTCCACCCAATCCATTCTGTGATTCTGTGACTCTCACCATGGGCAGGTCAGTTTGCCAGCAAGGCAGAACTCCCCCTCATAACCCTATTTACATTAAACAGGATTTGATCAGTATTGTGGGTTTGGTGTGAACCTTCAGCTTGTTTAGTTTGTATTTATATTTAGTTTGTGTTTCTGAACTGGGCAGGACACCTGGATGTCTGGGGTGTGTGTGCAAAGCAGATATTGCTGCTTTCAGCACTGGCTGTCCTGGGCCCTGCAGGGAGAACCTCCTGTGTGTGGCAGCAAAACCAACTTATTGGCATTTCAGGCAGTGCCTTTTCCCAGGAGCTTTGGGCATTTGGGATCAGCTTTACCAAGTTCCACTGGCAGGACCTTCCCTGGCTCAGGGGGGCTTTGTCTTGGACCTTCATGTTTCCCTGAGGGAGCTTTGGATCCCTGGAATCTCTGAGCAGTGGGAGCTTTGGATCCCTGGAATCTCTGAGCAGTGGGAGCTTTGGATCCCTGGAATCTCTGAGCAGTGGGAGCTTTGGATCCCTGGAATCTCTGAGCAGTGGGAGCTTTGGATCCCTGGAATCTCTGAGCAGTGGGAGCTTTGGATCCCTGGAATCTCTGAGCAGTGGGAGCTTTGGATCCCTGGAATCTCTGAGCAGTGGGAGCTTTGGATCCCTGGNTTGGGCCCCTGAAATTCTGAGCAGTGGGAGCTTTGGATCCCTGGAATCTCTGAGCAGTGGGAGCTTTGGATCCCTGGAATCTCTGAGCAGTGGGAGCTTTGGATCCCTGGAATCTCTGAGCAGTTGGAGTTTGGATCCCTGGAATCTCTGAGCAGTTGGAGTGTGGATCCCTGGAATCTCTGAGCAGTTGGGACTGACACACACAGCAAGTATTTTCTCTGGCAGGGATATCTGTGTGTTTTCCAGGCCATGCAGTGGGGTGTTAACCCTCAGAGATGCTGAAAGGTCCCCACTGTGCAGTGAAATCCTTGAGAAGTGTTTATTCTTTGGAAGTAATTTATTGTGAAATTCTCAATTGCTTTATTTACAGTGGTGCTTCATCTGGCTGCAGGCACTGGGCTGTGTCACGTGGGGTTTGTGTAACTCCTGCATGGCTTGGGCAGGGAACAGCCACAGGAATGTTCTTTCTATCAACTTTTCTCATTTGCTGAATGGCTTGAATGAAAAAAAAAAAACCAAGGACTGTGTCCAGTTCAATTTTAGCCATTCCAAGCCATGCAGTTTGTGTTAAATGTCCTGTGATTCCTGGTTTGTAACGTGGTTATTGCTGAAAACAAAACAGTGGTTTATGGTTCAGATGTAAGAAAAGAAAAATCTGAATGATCATTTTCACTTGGTAAAAAGGTAATTATTTTGACTATTTACCTTTTCTTCTGTCTAGGATGAAAAGAAAGATAATATAAATAGAGCTGGGTAATGATCCTGCCAATAGCAGTGCCTTTGAATTTCCCTTTGGTGACAGAAGGGAAATCTGGTATTGTATCAAAAGTTGAGTTTTCAGCCCTTGCTGCTTCTGGAGTTTGAAATACCTCATTGCTCCTTGGTTGCTGTATATCAAATACCACAGAGTTTTCTTTAACTTTATTCTCCTTTACATTTCCTCTATTTCTATTTCAGTGTCTTTCAAAATCACTCATTTCTTTCCCATGGAACTGTTTAGTTTCTAGAGAATGTCGAATATAAAGATGCTGGGTTTGTTTTAAACCCATGCTGAAGGCAGGGCAGGGTGGCTGAGGGTTTTGGGGCTGTAAAAACCTTCTTTTCAGGCAAAAAGCAAGAAAGGAGGATGTTTTTGGGGGTCCCTGGTGGCAGCAGCAGCAGCTCCTGGCTGGGTCCTGGAGCAAGAGGAGAATTTCCCTGCTCTGGTTTGATGCTTGGGGGGCCAACAAGGTCATTGAGCTTCAGTCAAAGGAACTGACCTGTTATCCTTAGGAGTTACCGTTAAAAAAAAAGGAAAAAGGTAGGGAAAAAATGCCAAACCTTTGTAAAAAACCCCACATTTTCTGTTTGGGGAAAGGCCAAGGATTGGTGGCACAGGAGTTGGTGAGATGGTGAGATGTAGTGTGGGGTCCAGTGACAGCAACTTCCAGGGGCTGCTCCTGAACATGGGGGTGCCCTTGGGTGCTGTGCTGGGACTGGGGAGCTGGGATGGAGCAGGGCTGGAGCAGGGATCCAGCTGTGCTGGGACTGGGGAGCAGGGATCCAGTTGTGCTGGGACTGGGGAGCAGGGATCCAGTTGTGCTGGGACTGGGGAGCAGGGATCCAGCTGTGCTGGGACTGGGGAGCAGGGATCCAGCTGTGCTGGGACTGGGGAGCAGGCAGGCTGTGAGGGCTGGAGCAGGTTTTGCTCCCTCCCTCCCCAGGGTTGCTGTGGGGCTCTCTGGGCTCCAGGCTGGAGCTGCAGTGTGTCTGTGTGTCTGTGTGTGTCTCTGTATGTCCGTGTGTGTCTCTGTGTCTCTGTCTGTCTCTGTGTGTGTGTGTTCCAGAGTGTCCCCAGGCGAGTGCCATCACATGTTTATGGATTGCCTGAGGGAACTCCATACCTCCTGCCGAGCTTTCTTTGGAACTGCCTCGGGAGCCAGAGCTTTGGGCAGCACTTGTCAAACAGCGTGTTCTCATTGCATTGCCCTGCTGGGAGGGGAGCAGAGGGACATCTGGATCGTGTCCCTCCTAAAGGGAATTTAAAACAACCTTGGTTTGGTGACTTCACCTAAAGCACCATCACCCAACCTGGAGCCGAGGTCTGTGCCGAGTTCAGCTCCAGAACTTCTCCTGTGTGACCTCCTGCCCCAGCCCTGTCTGTGGCTGCAGGAGCAAAGGCTCCAGCCAGTGCTGACCAGAGGCTGAGACACCTGGAAGGGGAGGATTAGTGTGTTCCCAAAGAATCCAGGAAAGGCCTTTCCAGGAGGTCCTGCAGAGCTGCTCCCAGGGCCCCAGGGAGGGAATGAGTGCAGGGACCTGCACCCCTGTGACATTCTTCTGAGAAAGAAAGGGGGCAAAGCAGGTGCCTCAAAGGTTGTGCACTATTTTAGGGAGAAATCTGATTAATGGAATGGGCTGTTGAGAATCCTGGCAGATTATAGTTCACCCCAAGGTCGGCTCCAGCCCTTCTGTCTCAGTTTCAGGCTGTCCCATCTGAAGGGCGTCTGAGCAAACGGAGTTTCAGCTTCTCACTCTCATTTTCATGGCATTTTTTTCTGAGGAGACTGTCCTTCAGCACAGGCTGAGCTCTGAAACTCCCTTTTTTTGCTTTTATCATGGACACATTTTAGCTTTATTGTGTTATGGAAACCTGGGCTTGAAATGGTTCGTCCCGTGCTGAAGATCAAAAAGATTTTTTGGAAAATTTCCACATAGTAACATTTTGGTCTCACATGATGCTTTCAGCAGTATTTTAGTTGTATCATTTGGAGAAAGTGCCAAGTTCTTTAGCCAAATAACCAGTAGAACATGGTGCCTGCTGGTCACCTCCCTCTGAACACTCCCTTTCCATGAGCACCTTCACTGTTTTCCTCTGCTCAGCAGCTTCCAAAGCTTTGGCAGAACTGCTCTAATAATTTTCTAATATCCAGGTTGTTGAGAATAACTAAATGCAGATTGAGTGGCTCAGAGTCAGTTGTCATTCTCCTGCTTGGCTGCAGCTGTGAGCAACAAGCTCTCCTGGGAAGGGGGAGGTCCCAGCATTTGGTTCCAGGGATTTTGGAATGCACAGAAATTGAGATTCCCAGATAGAAAGCATTGTCCTTCATCTGAGCACTGATTAAAAGCTGGGCTGCTGGATAGTGGGGAAGAGTTTCTTTGTCATTTCTGTACTAGTTAAAATCTTAAATTAACAACCATCACATTTAATTCTTTTTTGATGGGCTAATGGAAAGTTAAAGGGATTGAACCCCATCTTCCCCCCAAACTCCCTGTTTGTTCTCTAGTGGTGTCTGCCTCCTCATCCTCAGCATTGCATTTTGCCTTTTTTCAGCAGTTTGGATTCTATTTCAGGTTGGCCTGGGAGCTGATGTCAGGAGATACCACAATTACCTTACAAATAAATGCGTAATCAGAAATGTTGCTCAGGCAGGTGCCGTGTCCTGAATAGTTTTAGTTACCAAATATCCAAAGTGCTGTAAATATTGAAATGCCTTGTTTGGGCAGCCACTTGTGCTGGTGTAACTCTCCTGTTGTGTTCCTTGCAGGGGTGGCAGACGGCGTGGGGGGCTGGAGGGACTACGGCGTGGACCCCTCGCAGTTCTCGGGGACTCTGATGCGAACGTGCGAGCGGCTGGTGAAGGAGGGACGGTTCGTGCCCAGCAACCCCGTGGGCATCCTCACTGCAGGCTACTGTGAGCTGCTGCAGAACAAAGTGCCCCTGCTGGGTAAGGCACCGACTCTGCCTCTTCCCCTGGCTGGGTGGGACCCACACATGGACTGGGAGGGCTGCTGGGGTCTGCTGGCAGCTCCTACAGCAAACCTGCAGTAACCCACTGAAAGCCCAGAATGGAGTTGTTGGGGGTGTGCTGCTTTCCCTTGTTTGTTTACAGGCTGTTTGCATTCAGTCAGTAATGCAGGGAGTGTTTGTATGTGTGTGTGTGTGTGTGTGTACACCTCAAATGAAAGGCCAGCAGCCTCTCTGGGTGAAGGGGGAGCTCGGCAGAGTTTGCAGAGCAGGATCTGCAGCAGGACACGCTGTGGCACAGATGCTCACCCTGTGTTCTGTAGGGATAAATAACCTTTCTCTGCTGAAAACTCCTCAGGGTTGTGGATTTTTGCTTAAGCTCTGCAAGGAAAAATATTTCCTGAGGATAACTGGATGCAGTTCTGCTCATTCCTGGCCTCACTGCTCCCCTTGCCTTTTATGTCCAGTGAACTCAAAGCCCAGTTGGTTGACTTCAGTAGTTTATATCATCTGATCTCTGAGAGTATTATTTTTATAAATCTTTGTGGGGGATTCATTACAGATCTTTCTGAAGGGCAGCTGAAGTAGATGCCTCACATATTCTGTGTCAGCCTTGATGTGAGACAGGGCACTGAGCTGCCTGGGGAACAGGAGCACAGAGAGAGGGGACATTTGGCCTGAGCTGACAACCTTGCAAAGGGGACACTGCTAAAGGACACGGGCCCTGCTGTGCCCCAAGACAGTGCTGCCCTGTGTGATATGTGCAGGCTCACCTGACCTTAAGCTCCTGTGCCAGAGCAGTGCAGGGGCAGCTATATTTAACTGCTGAGCTGGCAGCAGATGTTCTTGCATTATACACCCAAAGAATAGGTTGGAACCTCAGCACTGACCTGAAGTGACAGTCACCCAAATAGCAGTGCTGAGGAATGGCATTAGATGTGGGGTGCTTGGTGGTGCTGAGCTGGGCAGAGCAGGGGCAGCTGTGGGTGATCTGCAGGCTGGGCTGCTGGCAGGGCCTCCCCAGGGCTGTGGGGCTTGGGCAGCCCCCCTGGCCTGACCTTTGCAGCCTGTGCTGAGTCACAAGGGCTGCATTCCACACGTGGCCTCTGCTTACACTGCTCAGGGAGCTGCAGTGTGAGACTAATGATCCCCAGTGTTTCTCCTCCAGCAGGGAACAGCCTTTTTGGAAGGAGGAATAAATCCCTGGGATTGCCACAGCAGTGAGCATTGAGAGTTTATTTAAAATAAAACAAAGGCAGAGGACTTCATTAGGGAGGATTCATTAGGCAATAACTTTTCCTTGTTGTCCTCTAAGCCTGGATACTTACTTGGTTCATCAGAATTGAATCCAGGAAGTATTATAAAATAAAACTGAAATGGGAGGAAACTGTGCCAGTTACTTCAACACTTGTGCTGCAGAACAGCCTTGGACACTGTCACATCTAAAATCAGAGTTTTTCATGAGGGACTGCTTTGATTTACCACTCAGTGAGGGTGGAGAAGGGCCTGTGTGTTCACCAGAGAACCACTCAGGGCAAGTGCATTGCAGGGGGCTCTCTCTGTTGGAAAGGGAAATGTCTGGAACAGGCAATGCCTGGAGCCAGCTGGGCCTGTGCACCAGCAAGGCTGGGCCTGAGCTCAGCTCACTGCAGGCCTGTGCTCTGTCCAACATGGAGCTGTGCTTACCAAATCCTTCTGGAGGAGCAGAGGGTGGGAGATCGAGGTGTCTGACGTGGGGCAGAAGTCAGGAAGAGTTGCTGCAGCTCCTCTTGAGGAGGGAAAGGTCTCCTGGTGGATGTGCTGTCCTGTCCTGTCCTGTCCTGTCCTGTCTGCAGCAATGCAGCAAGTGCTGTTTGCTCTGCAGGACTTTGTGGGTGGGTTTCTTTGCAATACTATAATGCAAAAATAACTATTTTCTGTGGCTTGCTACCAAGCACAGTTGGTGGCTCCTTCCCAGTGAATGACCCAAGAATTCCTCAGTGCCCCCAAGCATGGCTGGGATAGTTCTGAGCACACTTGACAGGTTTCTGTTGTTACTTTAATCTGAAATTGTCTCTGAAACACGTTTTCTGTAAACTTTGGAGGTGGCTCTCCTGAAGGTGTGACAGGATTGTTCTTGGTTAAACCTGCAGCAGGTTCTGCACAGCCAGGTGGGAAGAAAAGCCTTTTCATGTCCTGAGCAGAGAAATGCAATAGGACCCAACACTTAATTGCAAACAGTCCTTTACTTGGCGTGGTTTATTTACAGCTGATGAGTGGAACTGTGTGGAGAGCCCCTGGCATTGCATGGATGCTGCTGGAATTCTATTATGTCCATGATTTCGGAATTTCAGTATTTTATGTGAGTTCTGTAAATCCAGTCCTATAGCAGAATGTGCTGACATATGTTGGGGTGGAAAACCGTAAATAAAGCCCAACAAAACAGGGAGTTGTCAGCATAACGTGTTTACCAAACTCAGAGCAGGAAAATAAGCCCTACCCAGACCCCACTCTTGGTGTTTATAAGGATTTCTGGCCCTGCTGCCTTTATTTTATATTCATTTTCAGTCATCATTGAGCGTGTGCATTTCTGCTGATGGCTGTGCTCTGATGGGTGTTTGGTGGCACTGTGGGTGCCCTGAGTGAGGGCACAGTGTGTGTTTGGGGCTGATGGATGTTTGGTGGCACTGTGGGTGCCCCAGGGAAGGGCACAGCAGTGGGTTTGGGGGCTGATGGCACTGTGGATGCCCCGGGGAGGGCCCAGCAGTGGGTTTGGGGCTGATGGCACTGTGGGTGCCCTGGGGAGGGCCCAGCAGTGGGTTTGGGGCTGATGGCACTGTGAGTGCCCCAGGGAGGGCCCAGCAGTGGGTTTGGGGGCTGATGGCACTGTGGGTGCCCCGGGGAGGGCCCAGCAGTGGGTTTGGGGGCTGATGGCACTGTGGGTGCCCAGGGGAGGGCCCAGCAGTGGGTTTGGGGGCTGACTGCCCCGCTGTGCCCGCAGGCAGCAGCACCGCCTGCATCGTGGTGCTGGACCGGAGCAGCCACCGCCTGCACACGGCCAACCTGGGCGACTCGGGCTTCCTGGTGGTGCGCGGCGGGGAGGTGGTGCATCGCTCCGACGAGCAGCAGCACTACTTCAACACGCCCTTCCAGCTCTCCATAGCGCCGCCAGAGGCAGAGGGGGTCGTCCTGAGCGACAGGTAAGGTGGGCAGAAGGAGCTGGAGTTGTTGAAGTTGTTACTCTGTGCCGGGAGCAGCTGTGGCTCTGCTGTGTGGGGTCGTTGGTGTCGTGTGGGATTTAAGCTCCTATCCACTGACCTGCCACTCCCTCTCTCCAGGTAATAGGAACATTTATCACCTTGTGCTTAACTCTGTGCCTGTTGCACAGTGTGACTTCACTTGAGAGTGGATGTGACACTCAGAGCCATGATCTGGGAGTCACAGTGGGATTGGATCAAGGGTTGGACTTGATGATCTGGGAGGGCTTTTCCAACCCAATCCATTCTGTGATTCTATGGATGTGGCACTGAGTGAGAATCCACCACATCTTGATCCAACCCTACTGTGATCACCAGCCCAGGGCACTCCGTGCCCTGGGCTGGTGATCACAGTAGGGTTGGATCAAGGGTTGGACTTGATGATCTCAGAGGTCTTTTCCAACCCAGTTGATTCTGTGATTCTAAGATTCAATGGGCTAATGATTAGTATGATTATTAACTCCTGGTGGCCTGTTCCCACTGGTCTGACCTGTGGGAAGGTGTCACTGGCCAGGGCTGGTGTCTGTGCTGGTCACCCTGGCTGAGTGCTGGTCTGACCAGCAGCTTTGGTTCCAACCTCTGTCTGTGCTCCCTTGAGCCTGGTTGGAGTAGCTAATTTAGATATCTTGGCACTGAGGTAGCAAGTGCTTGAAGAACAGAGCAGAGGGACATGTGACTTAAGTCGTGTTTCCAAGTAGCTGTTTCCCTCAGCATATTGTATTGACCAAAACGAGCAAAAAAACTGCCTGGCAGAACACCAGGCTGGGAAGGAGAGGATGAGGAGAGCACAATCTGTTCACAGGAACGAGTTCTTTCAAAGCTTGGCTTGTTCTGTGTCTTCCCCTAAGAATGTCAGGCTGATCCATCCTCACTTTGCAGAGACTCATCAGTAATATGAACTAAATGTTAAAAAACATCAGCTTTCTAATTGTGTTAAAACAGAATCAATCAGGTTGGAAAAGACCTCAGAGATCATGGAATCCAGAGAGATACAGGTCTCAAAAATGGTTATTGACTCATTAAAGTGATAGCCCTCCTGTGAGCACAGGGAGGCTGGAGCAGCATCTGCAGGGAGTGCAGCAAGGGTTGGACTCAGTGATCCTCAGGGTCTTTTCCAGCCTAAATCACCTGTGAAGGATCAAGACTGGTGCAGGAAAGGTTATGGTTTCAGTGCCAAAGTAGCTGGGTTTGTTGTTGAAGTTGTTGAAACTCCTGACCATTCTTGCCTGTGGTTTTACTTCCTCATCATCCAACTGCCAAGAGGAAGCCAGGGTAGAACTCTGGCATTAGAACCCCTCAATAATCCAACCTCTTTGTCAGACTAAAATGAGATGAACATTTGAAACTCTAGAGCTGTAAAAATCTCTCTGTCGTCCATAGCAAGACAATAAGCCCAAAAAGCAGAAGGATAATTGGTCATGTCCAGTGGAAGTCAGGGAAGCCAAGGAATCTGAGTCATCCCATAATAAGGAAAGCACAAGATCAATGTGCTCCCACTCTGGAGCTCTGAATCATGATTACAGCCTTCTGGCTGGTTCCTCTGCTGTTCCTGACGTTAATTAGCACTCAGGGGCCTCGTGGAAACGCTTCTCCAGGCCTTTTTTATTTGTTGTCCCAGTTCAGTGGTGAATTTGGCTAAATATGGGCACAGGCAAGGCAGCCTCACCTCCATCAGCCTTCCTGAGGCTGCAGATCAGTGGAGCAAAGCAGCTCCTCTGGGCCGTGGCAGCAGTTTCTCTCTTTTATTTAGAGAGCCCTGAAGAGTCTTTGGAAATGAAAGGTTTGTTGTTATGTTGCCTCTGAGAAGCAGATTTTGCAGCAATATTCATGGCCAAGGGGAGTGCTGTGTAATGTCTTAGACACAAGGATTCCAGCTGGCTGTGGTCTCCTGGTGGTGAATTCCAGACATGTTTCTCACTATTGAGTTAGAAAGTGATTCAAAATCCTGCAGTGTTTGAGCTGTTCCGGGTTGTCCTTTGAAGAGCTGCTCTCACACCTGTTCAGGGGGAGCAGGAGGGAGCCCTGAGCTGCCATTCTGCTTGGTGGTTTCCATGGAGAACCCCTCATGCAGCAGAGCAGTTTGTGGGATTGTTCCTCTGGGACCTGTCCCTTGGTGGAACAGCTGGGATTTCACCTGGGCAGTGTTGGAGCTCCCGGGCCAGCCCTGCAGAGCTGCACATCCCGCGGCCCCTCAGCACAGACCCCCGGGCTGCACAGGGGCAGGGGCTGTGGCTGTGCTGCTGGGCATTCCCTGGGGGCTGTGAGGAGTCCCCTAACCTCCCTGTCCCCTCTGTGTCCCCTGCCAGCCCCGAGGCTGCCGACAGCACCTCCTTCGACGTGCAGCTCGGGGACATCATCCTGACGGCGACGGACGGGCTCTTCGACAACATGCCTGACTACATGATCCTGCAGGAGCTGAAGAAGCTCAAGGTGAGGCTGGCACTGCTCAATCCCTCCCACCTCCTGTGCTGCTGAGCCCTGGGGGCCTCTGCTCTTCATGCACCTTTGTGTTTTATATAAAAACCCCTCCCCAAAGTGCTGAGTTCTTTGGAGGCTTTTCATGTGAGCAATGGGGGGGACCCCAAAGCTCTGTCTGTCTCTTGGAGCTGCTTCCAGGCTGAGCCCACAAGCAGCAGGTGGGGACAAATGTCCCAAGGGGCAGTTGGTTCAGTGTCACACTGGGGAGGGAGGGAGGGAGGGAAGGGGACATGTCCAGCCCAGACACTGCCCTTGGCCAGCTCCTCACACGCTGCTCCTGCTGCAGCTTGTGGGTGACACACATGAAAACAGAGCATCTTATCTTGGGTTAATTGAGGGGTGAGCTTGCATTTCAAATCATTTCCAGCTTTTCCTAAGAGTTATAAACCAGGAATTCTGATGGAGTATGTGCTGCCTGAATTGTGGGTTGCACATGCTTGAAAATATTTAATGTTCTGTTAAAAAAAAACAAAAACAAAAACCAGCAAACTTCCTGGCATCTTTCCCAGGTTAGTGACCACAAATGTTGTTTTTAAATAGTAAAGATACCTTCAAATGTTTTAATTTGGGTGAGAACATTTAGCTTGGGGCTATTTACTTACAGAAAGGAAAGTGTACTTGAGGAGATATCAATATGTATAACCTCCCCGAGGAAACTACTTAGCTGTGAAATGCAAATAAGGGTGACACAGAGAATTGCAGTGTGGTTTTAAAGGAATCTGCCTCCTTCTTATCCTGCAGCTACAGCAGTCACTGCAGCCTCCTCCCCGTCTGTGGGCAGGGAAGGGCTGTCCTAGGGCTGGAATTCCCTGTGGGAAAAGGCCCAGCTCCACCTTTTGGCGTGTTTGGGAAAGGCACTGGAGATCCCCGCGGGGTTCAGCCAGGAGTTAGTCACTCAGCACTGGCACTGAGTGAGAATCCAGCATGACTTGACCCAACCATGTCTTGATCCAACCCCACTGTGATCACCAGCCCAGGGCACTCCGTGCCCTGGGCTGGTGATCACAGTAGGGTTGGATCAAGGGTTGATGGTCTCACACAGCTCCCACCCTGAGGGTGGGCAGGGCCCTGCTGGGAAGGGACAGTGACACCTGTGCAGGTGAGGGAGGGACCCCAGGACTGACCCCCAGGCACAGACCAGTTCCTGGTGGGCCCTCCCTGTAAGGAACACCCTTTTCCCTGTGGAATGCAGAACTCCAACTACGAGAGCATCCAGCAGACCGCCCGCAGCATCGCCGAGCAGGCGCACGAGCTGGCCTATGACCCCACCTACATGTCACCCTTCGCTCAGTTCGCCTGTGACAACGGCCTCAACGTCAGAGGTGAGAGGCTCTGCTGCCCCCCTGCCAGCCCTGGGAATCTTGGCAAGGGGCATTGTGGTGCTCCTGGGGGAAAGCAGAGCGTTAGGGAAGGTGGTTGGCAGGAGAGCAGCAGCTCGGGTGGGTGAAGAGCTCACTGAGGGGTTTGTTTTCCATCTGATGTGCACGTTCCTGCTCTTGGAATCCTCCCTGGGAGGAATTCTCCAGGCTCCTGGGGAAACTTGTTGCCTGGGTTCAGGTGTGTGGGAGGGTGGGTTCTGTTTAATTTCTTTTTTAAGGTCTTCTCTTCCTGCTGTGTTTCAGCCAAGGTTCTGCCCAGTCTTGGGCAGTTTCGGGGTTTGGTTTTTTGGCTGAAATTTGTGACCTTTGTACCATTGGCATCCCCGTCCTGATCTCTCCATGATTTCTGCTTCTGGGCTCTGGAAGGATACTGACACCTGGCAGAGCTCAGAGCCTGAGCAAACACCTTTCTTTGATGTAGTTTGATTGTTTAATACAGTTCTGCTACTAGAGATGTTCTCATCTCTGTGTCAGTAGGGCAGGATTTCCTGCCCCTTTCCCAAGGCACAGACAACCTGTGGCACTCAGGCTCTGTGGTGCTCCAAGCTCAGTCACGTAGAAAGGAAACTGCAGAGCTCTGGATTCTCTGGTGTGACTTCCCAATAACCAAGTACCTCTTCTGAGCCCTTTCTCCAGAATTTGAGTGTTCCTCTGGCTGTTGAGGATGGAAAAACAGCTACTAAAAGTGTTCAGTAGCTTTTATAAAGATATGAAGCAATACAGTGCTGGAGAAAATGCTAAAGAGGTGTTTGATTTACAGTGGAACTTCTGAGGAGCTCTGACTTCATGGCAGTTTCCTCCAACAGCAGTGTCAGGTGCTTTGCGCCTGTGCTCAGCCCTGCTGTTGGTTTGGAGAGGAGGTGGAGGCAGCAGAGCTGTGTCTGCTCTGAGCAGCCTTTGAGGATTCCATTCTAGAAGAACTTGCCACGGGGAATGTCCCAGAGGGTGAGAAGATGAGCCTGATGGAATAAATGTGTGTTTCCTTCCCTGCAGGGGGCAAACCAGACGACATCACCGTCCTGCTGTCCATCGTGGCCGAGTACACGGACTGAGGAGCTGCCGCGGAGCCCTCACGGTTTTTGCTGCTGGCAGGACCGGCCCGAGCCCGGCACCGCCCGAGCCCTGGGCACAGCCACTCACAGGACACTGGGCTTGCTCTGCCAGCAAGAGAGGAGGAAGCTCAAGGCCTGGAGCACCTTTCAGAGCTTAGTTATTGTCCGTGCCACGGGCAGGATCCGTCCCACGGCGCTCCCGCCCCCGAGATGGGACTTCCCAAGGAGTAGCATTGGTTGGTCACCTTTCCAAGTAGCTCAGTAGGTAACCCCTCAGCACGAGGCACTCACTCCCTCCTCCCCAGGAGCGTTGCTGTTGTTGGAGGGCGTGTTACAGACCCAGTTCCATAAAGCATAGTCTTGTTCCAGTGGTAGCCAAGGTTTCGTGTTCCTGAGCTCCAGTTTTCAGGAGATTTAGAACTGCTGTAAACTTTCTGCTCTTGCCATCCATGGTGTCAGCCTTAGGAGCCTTTTCTAGTACGAGATTTCAAACCAACCTAGTTCAAGTTATATGGATGCAAATGTGTTTTGTGATTTCAGGTGCTTAACTGTGATCTTAAAGAGTTCTGCAGATCATTCGTCCATAATGGGCCTGGTTCTGGATGTTTTGGCTGTGGATAATTATTATGTTTTTTAAAACAAAACTTCTGGCTCAGTCTCAAACAGCTGAGCTGGCCACAGGTGAGGCCTTGGAGCATTTGGACCCTTCTGGTGGGAAATGCTCCGCTGGGAGGTTGCACAAAGAACGGCTCGTCCTCCCCTCCCAACGGCCTCACTGTGGGTGGTCCCTCTGCTGGTGATGGAGCATCATTTGTGTTAATAATTGCCATTCTCGCTTGTAGGACAGAATATGCTGCACCACTTTCAGTCCAGCTGATCCTTTCTCACTCAACAGGCACCTCTTTTGCTTCTGCTGCGGCAGCGAGTACGAAAATGGAAACTTAATGAATAATCAGCAAAACTTACATTTCAGTCACTAAAGTGTAGGGGTTTCAGTGAACCTTAATGATGTTTACAGTTATCTAACAGCCACTTTGCAATATGACATTTCCTTTTCAATGACAGTAGCTCACGTTTGTCCCCCCCTTTTCCAGCAACTTTTCCTTTTCCTTTCCCGAGGCTCATACAAAAGCTGAGAGCTGTAAAGATATATATATTTTTGGTCAGTTTTTCATTAACTTTTTTGCTGGTAGAGAAGTATGTAGAAATAAATTAAAGCCATGTTTTTATATATAAAAAGTCGGGTAATGTTGCTGTTTAGGTGAGTGCAGTTAAACTTGGTCAGTAAGGAATCTTTCCTGCTCTCAAGAGGAGATTTTTACTACCTGGTTTATTGTATTAAAACCGTTTAAGTTGGAGGTTACCTCAACTTGTTTAAAGAATTTTTGTGGACTTGTACTGTATATTTGCGTAACTATGTCAAGCTTTTATTTAAGGTCATTTAACATGTACCATGTACATGTCATTTTACTATATTTCAATGCATCATGCTTGTAACAGGCATTTCATTTATAATAAGTGATTAATTTGGGAGCTCTTCAGTAATTTATCTGCTATTCCTCAATTGGCATAATGTTAGGGATCTACTTTGAATCACCTTGTAATTACTTGTCAAAATGCCTTAACTACCCTAACTTGACCAAAATGGGATTTTGGTGAGGGTCTGGGGAGGATTCTGTTAACGAAGAGAACTTCATTAGTGTTGTGACCCACGAGCAGGGAGTGGTGGAGAACTTTGCACAACTGTCAGTCCCTGCTCGGAGCTGGCCCAGCTGTGCCTGGCTGGGAGCTCCAGGAATGTATTCACTGAGCACAGGGCTTTGCTCCTCACCTTGAGGGGCCTTTCTCTCCCAAATCTGGGTGTCTTTTGCATTTTATCTGCCAGTATTTTCCCCTCAGCTTCTGGATTAGAGCAGATTTGATCAATTCTTGTGTCCCCTGACCCTCCAGGAGCCCTGGGCTGTTGCTCTGACCTGCTCTCAGCACAGTCCCCAGCCCTGCTGTGTCCCCCTCGGCTTCCCAGGGTTTTCTCTGGGTCCATGTGTGGGTCAGAGGGATGCACCAGGGTCTGGAATTCCCTGTGAGGCCAAGCTGTGCTCCCTGCCTGTACCCACAGAGCCCTTTGCCTCTTACCACACCATGAGTTGTGTTGGGTTCTTTTTTTCCAAACAAAGAACAAATGCGGATTTTGATTTACAAATCATGAGTTTTCCCCTCACCAGGCACACCAAAGACCAGTAAAGCTTTTAGCTTTTCCATCTGTTTATAAAGCAATACTGTATTATAAAGAGTTGATATTTTTATCACATGCTTGATTGTGTTGGGTTTTTTTTAAGATGTGCACTCTGAACATATCAAACCGACCTTTTCCTACGAACTTATCGCTGTCTGCGCACAAGAGATCTTGGAGAGGAACCAGGGCCCACCCCAACCAAGGGATTCCCAGCAAAGCAGCACCATGGCCAGGGGTAGGGCAGTGGGATGTGCCCGAGGGAAGGGACAAGAAAGGTGTTCCTGCCTTGGCGGTGAGCGGAGCGAGGAGCTGCTGCAGGGGTTGGTTCGGGGTCTGCAGGAGCAGGAGGGGTCTGTGCTGTGGGAGGGTGAGTGGGGCAGGGCTGGGCTGGGGGAGCTGGGACAGCCCTGGGGGTCCTGCCCCTCCTCTCCTGGCTGTGGGAGCTGCCACAGGTGCCCTCCAAACGTGCTTTGTTGTGTTTCTCGAGGTTTGGCTGAAAACAAAACCAAAAAGCAGATTTGGGACCAGTTATGAGTGAGTGGAGAAGGGAGAGGAGAAGGTCTGGCAAAGGTGGGAGGATTTAGTGGTGGAATCTCCCTGTCCTGGGAAGGGACATCCCTTCTCCAGGGGGAAGTGTGTGTGGAACCCACTGTAAGCAGCAGCTCCTGCCAAGGGTGGCTGAAACCATGAAGCAAATCTGAGTCTATACCTGAGGATGCTTTTTTGTTGCTGTTAAAATGAGACTATCATCTATGCTTACCTAAGAGGCAATTATGTGAATTTCATGTCTGAGGTATAACTTATGCAGGAATAGTTCTGTAAATACATTTAAATGAATTGTAAAGATATTTAATAAATATAGTATTTATACTAAAATGTGCTTTTTTAAAGTCCAGTGGCTGCAAACCCTCTGTTTGTTGCTGTGGGGGTGGGATTGGTGGTGCAGAGGCACAGCCAGGGCTGGGGCTGGGCTGTCACTGTGACCCCCTCAGTGTCCCCAGAGCCACACCTGAGTGACGTGTGGCAGTCTGGCAGGAAGGTACCAATCCTTCAACTGATCAAAGACTGGGAATTGTGGTATTTTATCCCAGTGTGACTTTGGAAATACTGCACTGCCCCCACTTGGGGCAGAAGAGATGTGGGGTGGGAAAAGAACAACTCCAGCCTGAAACACAAACCTTTATTTCTTAAAATGCAATTCTGTGACAACTTTCGTGGTTCAGTTAAATGGTGGTTCTGCAGAGTTTTGTAAAAACGTGAGATATCCCTGGGCTGGGCTGGGTTTGGCTGTGCCAGAGGGGATGGATGGGATGTTCTCCCAGCTCCCTGAACTACAACAGCAGCTTCCTTTGCCTGAAATGGCAACAGGGTTTGAACTCAAACTGTGGGACAGTCTCTAGTGAGGGTGTTCTGAGAGCAGAACCCCCAGTGCTGTCCCTGCAGAGCAGTGAACACACCAACCTCAACACAGCCAGTCAGGCCCTAAATCTGTGCCACAACAGGAGCACCAACAGCTCTAGAACAGTCTGTGGGGCTGTCCCAGCAAAGCCCCGAGTGCGGGGCCTGCACTGCCCCTCCCTGGGCACCGCCCCTTGTCCCCTACAGAGCAGGGGAGCCCTGCAGGGCACCGGGATCCTCCTCGGTGTCACTGGCCGTGGCCAGGCTCTGCAGGGTGTGACCCGTGGTGTCCTGGTAGGAAACAGCTCCAAAGAACATGGAGTGGAACTGGAAAATGCAACATTTACACAGGTAAGAACCACGTGATGCACAATCTGGGGGTTAATTCTTTGTGAAGCTTTTGCCACTTCCCGTCTGTGGTGTTTCCCAGTGGAACCCACCCGGCCCCTGAGCGTCCAGCACCAGTGAAATGTGGCAGTGCTGGGATTTGCTGATCCCATTGCACACCAGCTGCAGAACGGACCCAGCACGGTGTGACACACCTGTGCACGGGGTTCCACTGCTGGGGAGTCCTCACCTTCTCATTCGGAGCCTCTGCTGCTCCTGCTGCGCCTGTCCCGCCCCTCTCCGTGGCTCTGGGAACACCTTCCACCTTTTGTTCGGCCCAAGCACTGCTGGGCTTTGCCCCGTCCGTGCTCGGAGCGCGCCCGCCCCGCCGCGCCTGTTGGGAGGTGTCCGAGGGGTTGGGCTCATCCCCGCAGGTGTTACCGGCGCTCCCTGGGCGTGTCCTGGAGCTGCAGGGGCAGAGAGGACGAGTTAGTGACGGGTTTGTGTGTTCTCACAACAGCCTGATCTATCAGATTGTGGCTTTGGAGCAGATTCTCAGCAAGGATCTTCCCATCCCTCCTGATGCACCCAAACCCGCGGGGATGAGGAATGCAGAGCTCCCATGGAGTTGCTCTCTTGCTGGCTGTGCTGCTGAGATGTTCCTAAACCCTTCCAGTCCAGTTTTCCTGTAACAACTTGGGAGTTTGAGCCTCTTACCTGCAGCGAAGCTCCGGGGAAGCCGCCGCCTCCTTCTGGGCCTCACACAGCGTGGCCAGGATGAAGCTGCCCTCGAGCAGCAGGTCCTCCACACTGAACGCGATGGGCCTGGACACGGAGAGGGAGAGGGAACGGCACAGCGAGGGACAGGGGTTGGGGGAGAGGGAACAGCACAGGGAATTACAGGGACTGGGGGAGAGAGAACAGCATAGGGAGGTACAGGGACTGTGGAAGGAGACACAGCTCATGCTTTTCTACACAAGGATTAAAAAGTGTCTCCCCTGGAAGGCTGAAAATCTCCTGGATTTGCTGCTGAGGAAGGAGAGGTGGCCTCCTGTTAATGCCCAAGGAGCAAATGCTACAGTCAAATGATAGTTTTAAATATGTAACTGTTAAAATTGTATTTATTCAGAAAATGTATTGTTTCTTGAACTGCTAAAGGACTCCTGGCTTGCATTGCTCTGAGGGCCTCCAGTGCCCAGGGAAGTTGCACCCAGGTAACTCCTGCTATGCCAATGCCTGGGTAAGGTGCCCGATATGGGATTACAGCCCCTTACTCTGGGATCACAGGTTAGGAACAGCTCTTGGCATGGAATGAACAGGAGCTGTGGTGCTGCAGCTCCACATCCATTCCCCGAGTTGCTGCAGGGCCCCCCCGGGGTGTCCCAGCACGTACTTGCCACACCTGTCCAGGTGGATGGACACGGGGACACTGGTGGCTTCGGAGAGCGCCAGCAGGCCCTGCAAGGGAGGGGCGTGAGAGCTGCTTCAAACACACCAGATTAACACCAGCAATAAGTTCATCCCAGGTGCTGGTTATGGCAAAAAGAGGGTGAAATTCTGCAGCTTCCAGACTGATTTCTTGCCTTCCCTGCCAGAGCTTTGCCAGAGGAGGTTCTGCATGGAGAACTTCATGGCCACGATGCCCTCAGGGCAGCTGTGTCTGCTCAGCACAGAAACCCCGGTTCTGTCTCAGAAATGTTTTGTTTGCCTTGCAAAGGCTGCTCTGATTCTCAGTGTCCTGAGGATCCTGGTTTATAAAGCTAACCTGGACTGGCTGGGGAAATCCTCCTGTTGTCAGGGGGGCTGGTGGGACACAGAGCCATCCCATGGGATCATCCTGCATTGTCCTGGCTCAGGCAGGTAAACTAATGGGAAATGGTTTATTTTCCAGACAAAGTCTTACATTACCCTCAGCTCTTTAAGGCAAAATGTCACTTCAGAATCTACTCCAACTTGAAAGTAGTCAAATTCCTCTGGACTGAGGTGAATCTCAGTAACCATTGTCCTGGAAAAGTCTGTTTGGGATAACAGCAAAGTCAGGGACTCACAGCAGTGAAGTCTGAACTGAACAGAACTATGATTATAACTCTGAGGTTTTTACAACAGCATTGTTTGAATAGTTGTGGTTTTATGGTGATCAACAATAATAAACACTTAGCCTATCTAAATCTGTTTCCTAATTAATTAAAATAAACCCCTCCATTTATTTACAGGCCATTGTGTGGGTTTAACTGGATTTTAGCAGCAGCTGTTCGTGCTCTGCAGGGTGATCTGCCCCACACCTGCTGCTGCTCTGCCGTGGGATCTGCCCCACACCTGCTGCTGCTCTGCAGTGAGATCTGCCCCACACCTGCTGCTGCTCTGCCGTGGGATCTGCCCCACACCTGCTGCTGCTCTGCCCACCTGCCCCATCCAGGGCACCCTCCCAAAGGAGGTTCCTGCTGCCCTTTGTTGCACGGATGGGAAGCCCAAAATGCTGCCTGACTCGAACAGATTAACGAAAATTGCTGCCAATCATCGGAGCACAATGGAGGGCTGAGGCTCTTTGTTTTAAATTACAATCTTTTCCAGGCACAGGAGTGGCAGCAGGAAATTGGCTCCTCAGTTTCGGGTACTCGCTTTTCATCACCAGGAGATTAGTCCGGCGCTGTTAATTGGTGTGTGAAGGGAAAGTAAGAGGCGCTTCCTGCTGCGGAACAGTCTCTGAGGTACTCAGACAAATTCCAGAGCGGCTCGAGCAGCACAAACACCCCCAGCTGCTCCCAGGAGAGGCATTCCCAGACCATTCCCAGACCATTCCCAGCTCACCATCCTCAGCTTTGGTCATAAAAAGCATCCCTTCATTACACGATCTCCAAGAACCTCTGCTTCAAACCCACAGTTTTAAGTACAAATGGGTTTGAGTCACAGCCCAGGAATGAGTGGCTGGTTCTGCCCCGCCTGCAGAGGTGACAGTGGTGGTGACAGTGTGAGCTCAGCTGGCACCCTGTGCTGGCCTCAGCCTGAAACACACCCTCTAATGATATCAATGCTCTAATTATCGTGTTCAGATTTAAACAGTTCTTCCTAGAACACAGAATCACCCCCTTTTCCCTGCCTTCTGCTCCTTCAGAACAGCAATTACCTCTTTCAAGCCCACAGCAAGTGGCACGTTTTATTTCCATTGGCTGCTCAGCCTGAAATCTGCCACTGCCACCCAGAAGTGTTATTAAAAACTTTCTTAAAATACATTGAAACCAGAGGGTGGCAGCACGACTGAAAATCTCTCCATGTATGTTCCCTCTCCTAAAAATGTCACTGAGCCACTGATGTCATGACAGTTGCTGTTCCCTGAGTTCCCCTGGGCTCAAAGTGTTGGTTCTTATTTCTGAATTTCCTTACCAGTGTCCTCCTCAGTGTAACTCTTGAAACAAACTTTGACTGGAGTAACTGATAAGGTTATTTCTTCTTGACTGGTTGGGAAGTGAACCAGCACATCAGCCAGGAGCCTGTAAAGTGTCAATCAGCACTGACATCATCTGTCACAGAGGGCTGGGCAGCTTTGGTTACTCACCTCAGAAAGCCAAACCCAGGCAATAATTCTGTGTTTGTTACCTGGAGTGGACTTTGAGGATGTTGGGACACATGTGCTTTGCAAACACAGCCTGCAAGGGATCACACTCCTGAAATGTCAGGTTGTATGTTTTCACAACACCTAAACAGAGAGGGAAGGAACAAAAATCAATGCTGGTCTGTAATTTAAGTTTTTTAAAGTATTAATTGTTCAAAAAGAGAAAGTAACCAAGTGACTTACTCAGCCTTGTGGGAATAAATAGACAATGCAATTCACCTGCCATCCAAGATTTCCTCCATCCTGGGAGTCGTGCTCATTCAGTAACCAGGATTTTTAAGACTCCACAAGAAATAAATGAACAGCAAAGAGTGCAACAAATGCAGAGGGGAAAAGGCCTCACTGTTTAACTGGGAAAATAATATAAATGAGGGTGGAAACCAAAAGGCAAACCCTACAGATCTCTGTGTGTTTCTGGGTAAGCCTGGCCTAAGAGCTGAGCTGTTTGGAGCCCTAATTCAATATATTATCCCATTATAAGCAATACAGGCTAATTATTAATAATATCAACACTGCCTATGGCACAAGCTCTGTGGTGGTAGATGATATTTTTTCATGAGTTTTGCAAAGGCTGATGCTGATGAACATTCCAAGATCATCAAATCCAATCTCTGATGAGATAAAAGTAAAACAATGCATTAACTCAAAACTATTTCATATTGAACCTTTAAAAACAAGCTGGGCAGAGGGAGTCAGTCCTGGTCCTGTGCTGTGTTGGAAGTGGAAAGACTCAGTAAATCCTGTGGTTCAAACACCTGGATTCAGACCAGGATTCCCCTCCCTTTCCACAATGTGGGTTTTTTTCCCCTCAGAATCTAATTCAGGATAACTCAAAGTGCTGTCAGCAGCAGTTGAACTGCAGAAATGATAAGGCCTTCACTTTATTATATAAATATTAACATGAGAAACATAAATTAGGATGCGAAGAGGCTGGAAAAGTTTGGCAAAATGTGGCATCACTAAAATTCAGTTACTGATGACACCAACCCCCGTGGTTTTAAACTGCTGCCTGTGGCACCCACCGTGTTTGCAGAGCAGCTGGAAGGTGATGTGCTGGGCACTGGGGCTGCTGGAGATGCTGCACTTCTCCACGTTCCTTTCCAGCATGTTGGCACATCTGAACACAGGGAGAACCGACTGGAAAACGGCAGGAAAATCCATCAGGGCACAGAGCACTCACCAGGGATCTTTGCAGCATCATCTCCCTGGGTTTGTGCAGGTTGTCTCGAGCTCCTGCACTTGGGGCTTCCCCAAAGTGCTCTGGGTGGCTCAGACAGCCCAGGCTGGTCACAGAATCCCAGACTGTTCTGAGTTGGAAGGACCCACAAGGACCATCGAGTCCAACTCTACAGTCAATGGCCCACACAGGGGATTGAACCCATGGCCTTGGCATTATTACAGCCAAGTTTTAACCAGCTGAGCTGATCTCAGGGTCCTGGCCATGGATATCCCAGGATGGGCCACCAGGCCTGATTAAAGCCCTGCTGGCCATGAAGGTTCCAGGGCTGCAGGACAGACACTCCAGAGGCTGCAGGACAGACACTCCAGAGGCTGCAGGAGGTGTTGCTGCCCCTGGGAAGGACTGTGGGAGCTGCAGGGCACAGCTCAGGGGGAACAGCTGAGCACAGGGACCCACCACTCTGTGTGTGTGCAGCATCCAGAGCATTCCACACACCCCGGAGCCTTCCCTGGAGCTCCCTCTGGAACTGGGGTTAACTTGCTGCCCACAAAGCTGGGTGTTACAGCCCATTAAAATGTACCTTAATGATCAGTTTACACTGGAGGGGTAACTGCTTTTCCTTCTGGCAGGGCTCAGCTGTCCAGCAGTAATGTTGGAAAAACATGGATGAGAAGAAGACATATGCATATGCTGACCTCGAGGAATTCACTGACCTCAAGGCAAGCTGGAAAGGGAATCACAAAATCATTAAGGTTGGAAAAGACCCCCAAGATCATCAAATCCAACCTCTGATGAGATAAAAGTAACATAATTTATTAACTCAAAACTATTTCATATTAAACCTTTAACAAAAAGCCCCTTCTGGATTTCAGAACCACCAGAAAACCTTGGGAGGCACATCTCAAAATAAATATTTATTAGGAATACAATCACGTTCAAACTTACCAGCTTCATTATTACCAGCCAGAAGTCACAGGGACAATGCAGGGATGGGATTCCAGTCTGGGGATGTTTAAGTGGCCCTGAGGGGTGAGTTGTTACCCAAACACCCAGAGCTCAGCTTCAGTCTGAGGCCCTGAAGGACCTGAGTTTACCCTGAAACAATCTTCCTGTACATGATCCACACAAATGAGCAAAGACACTGCTCACACCTCAGAAATTCTTCAGGTAGAAAAAGAAATTATCTCCACTTGTGGTTTTCCAGGGAGTTAAAGGAGAGTTGGTCACTTTTAACTAAGGAACCTCTGGAGAAAACCCTAATTCTGCTGGAAATGGTGTTTGGTTAATTAATGGGTCTGTGTTTCCTGTTGAGTCACAGCAGAACAAAACATGTTGTTTAGAGGCAGCTTCTTTGTGGTACAAAACACAAACCTCTCGACCTGTGACAGCAGAAATGAACCCCCTGGCATTAATCCAGATGTCCTGGACAAGCCTCAGCTTGGGGCCCAAAAAACCCCAAGGATATGAGGGCAGAGTGGGAAGGAACCTTCCATGATGGAATCTGCATAATTACAATCACAGAAAAGATGGCTTTGGTCCATGGTGAGAGTGGAGGGAGATGGGAGAGCACAACTCAGACTGAAGGGCCCCTCTGGGGAAACAGCACCATGTCCAGCAATACAAAGGCTGAGCTTCCAGGGGTTTGAACCAGAATAAATCCAATTCACTTACCCCTTTTTCTATGGGGTCAAACCAGAACTCATCACTGACCCGAGCCATGGCATGGATTGCTCTTCCAAACACTGAAAACAGGGCAAAAGGCATTCTGAGTTAAAATAAAAAGGTTATGCTGCTTTTTCTCCAGAGCAATTGAAGAGGAAACACTACAGATTTCATACAGCAAACTAATAGTGGAAAATGTTACTCTTTTCTTTTTAATTGGCACAAACCCCTCGATGTTTTGGAGCTGCCTCTGCTGAGGTACCTCCGTGTCACCTGTCCCTTTGCAGGGCTGATGTCACCACCAGTGACTCCAACCAGACCAAACGCCACCTGGGAACGGGCTTTAGTCCATGGAAAGTTGGGAAGCGTGAGCAGTGGGATATCTGTGAAGATGGAACCCTCAGAACCTGGCACAGAGCCTGGGATTTGCCTCTGGCAGGGGCAGAGCAGCGTTTTCCAAAGAACTGCACTCGGGAGTGGAATTGTGCCTCTGGAATTGCACAGGGAGCCTCTGGAACTGCACTGGGAGCCTCTGGAAGTGCACAGGGAGACACCCAGGAGTGCATTGTGCTCCCTGTTTTCCCCACAAATCACGATAATTCCCGGCCTACTCTGTGCTCCCTGTTTTACCTGGAATTCCGGTATTCCTGGTCCCTCTGAACTCCCTTGTCCCCTGAATCCGGGGATCAGGGTCCCTCTGTGCTCCCTGTTTCCAAGCAATCCCGGAATTCTCCGTCCCTCTGTGTTCCCTCTTCCCCCCGAATCCCGAGATTCCTGGTCCTGGTCCCTCTGAGGTCCATTTTCCCTCAGAATCCCGGGATTCCTGGTCCCCCTGTATTCCTTGTTTCCCGGCATTCCCGCTCCCCCCGTGTTCCCAGTTCCCCCCAGTCCCGGCTGTCCCGCTCCCCCGTGTTCCCAGTTCCCCCAGTCCCACCATCCCGTACCCCTCAGTTGGGCGCCGCCGATCACGCACCTCATGGCGCCCCCCCCACCGCCCTCACGACCCGCGCGGGAAACGTGAGGGCGGGAACGGGATTTGGAATGGGGGAATGGGGCAATTAATGTGGGGAATGGGGGAATTAATGTGGGGAATGGGGGAATTGGGGATCTTGGAATGTCCTCAGCGGGAAAGGACCACAGGGATCCAATCCAGCACAGAGACCCCAACAATCCCCACTGGGAAGTGTCCAAAGGAGGGCAGTGAGGATGGGGAAGTCCCTGGAGGGGAACCGTGTGAGGAGCTGAGGGCCCTGAGGGCACTCGGTGTGTTCAGCCGGAGAGGAGGAGACTGAGGAGAGACCTCACTGCGGATACAGCTGCCTCGGGAGGGGCAGGCACTG
>VWZD01010598.1:332-40699 GCA_013396695.1 Sakesphorus luctuosus
ATTACACGTAAATTGATTGTAACTGGTAGAGCTCACACTTTGTTCACTGGTAAACTTGCTGAGTCGATCATTTCATGCACAACAATTTGCAAATAAAGTACTGGTGCTTGTTTTGATAGTCAGATAAAGCCTAGAGGGTCATTTTCTTTTGTTTTTGAAGTGCTAACATGTAATTTTCATTTTTACTGACTAGGAAATAATTATGTTAATAGGAAAAAAATTATTACGTCTGTGCTGGTGGATTTTTGTTTTATAACTTTGACATGCAGTCTGGTTATCGAGCTGCCTTTTTTCCTAACAACCATCGATTAAGTAACTTCTGTCAATATCTATTTAAAAACATCTAGTCCCCTTAAATACTGTGGCGTAAGACTGTGTAGATTCATGCCTTTAACTAGTAGTTTTGATTTCAGAAAGTAATTTTGCTGTCGCAGATCTCTCCATTCCTTTTCTCAGAAGATAGTGTCATATCATAGCGATTTGAGTCCCTTCTTTGAAGTCAGCAGTTTTAATAGTATTACAAAGTGAGTGTCAGTAGTGCAATTTTTAAAGGTACTTTGGGGTGATGTTGAAATAGTTCTGAAGAAACAATATTTTAGCAAAAGCTGTGTTAATCACTTTCTCTGTTGCTAAGTGACATGTTATGATGGCTGTAGTTCTTGCGATTAATTGCAATATTAGAACTCTGCTTCCAGAAGAGGGTGACTTGTAACAGAAATGCTCTTATAAAAGCTGACTTTTCCGTGTGAAAGGTATGATCTGGCAAATAATCCTTCAAGCGCTCACGCTTCACTCCTTCAGTTCCTGGTAAAGCTATGCTTTTCTCCACAATACTTCATGGATGAGTGAACCCTGGTCCCTGCTCGTCTCCTGAAAGGTTGTCTCATGTCCCCTACACATAAGCATCTCTTTCTCCTGCTCCTGCTGAGCTCAAGTGGATAGTGAGTTCTTCTGTGCTTTGCTGAGTTGGATATTGAAAAGTTCTAAAACAGGTAGGTCCATTACCTTCAGCTGAATAACCTTTCAATGGTGTAAGTTTAAGTTAGTAAATTGCCTAGAAATTCTCAGTTTCATGCAGAAGTGATTCTGTGACTTTATGTAACATGTAACCATTGTAGTCTTCAATCTATCATGCTATTTGTATTTTCAATATTATTGAAGTAACTCAAAATTCTTAGTAGTTTTACTAAATTTCTTGATAGATTTCATGATTGTCTGCATGGCTTAAATCAGTTCAATACTTTTGAGTAGCACACCTGCTATGAAGAAAAGTGATATTCTATTTATTCTAGGGTTATGTAATGATACAGTTAAGAGCTCTTGAAGGTGTTGTTCTATGGAACATTTCTATGACATTTGCTGAGCCATTGGTACACAATTGTTGCTGAAATTCTGTTCAGTCTATGTGGAATTACTCCTAGTTCTATACTAAAGTTCATATCAATGCTTTTCTAGAACTGCATTTAACCAGCTGCATTCAGAATAGTAAACATCAGGATGTATCATTCTCAGCTGCATCATATTTTATTTGGTCATTTCTCTTTGATGCATTTAATCATAGTCCAATTTGTTGAAGAAAACAACACAGGAGAGGGCAGAATATCATGCTATTTGGAGTCTGAATTTGGGAGACCTAAGGAGTAAAGTAAGATGTTTGATAGCAGGGTCACTTCACATGCAAATCCAACTCATAGATGCAAAGTGAAAAGAGTAATTGAAATGCCTTAATTTATCAACGCATAGTTTCTATTTCATTCCTTTTCCATGCACGGAAATCCCTGAAAAGGTGTCTGCTGAGGTTAGAGAGAGGATTTATTTACAATTCTTAAAAATGTGCTTGAAAATTACTGTTCTTTTGTGTGGAGTGCATTGAACAAAATGTGCTTTCATGTCTCATTTGTGGAATTTTAGCCTTGTTCTTGTAACTTATGATGCTGCATAAAAGCTATAGGGCTTCACTGTCTACTGAGGCTGATACAGTCAGTATACTCGAGGTGTGATGATGTTCATGATGATATGGTTATTTTAAGATGTTCTTTTTCTGTACGCTTTTAGAACTGTCTCCAAAAAATGAGAAAAAGCGTAATTGCAGGCAGAGAAACTAAAAGGAGAATGGCGTTCAGCTAAAGGTAATGAAATTCCTCTTGTGTAATACAATAACTAGTTTTTCATTTGTGCCCTTTTTTTCCTGTTGGCTTTTCTTTCCTCTGAGTCTGGAGTTCAGACATGAGTGTGCAGGGAATACTTGGAAGAATTTTTATGTGTTGTTTTCATTTTAAGAACATTGGTGTTTTATAAGCAAAGTTAGTAAAGTTTAAAACAATTTCCTGAAAGGTTTTTGAAAGATGTAATCAGAGATTACCATGTTATCACTAAATATTAGGTAATATACCTTTTTATTATAGATGTAAATCATGTTCAGTTTCAACCTTGGAACAGAGTTCAATAGAAGTTTCTTCAGATATGCAGAATGTGCTGTGTTTACATAGTGTACTCATTATGCTTTGTAATATATGTGTGTGTATATGTACATATGCATATATATGCATGCATATATATATGTATGTGCATATATATGTGTATATGCATATGCATACATATAAATCAAATTATCCAAACTGTCAGGCAAGACCAAATGCCCTCAGGATAGGATACCACTATTCTGCTCCAGGAAGTTTTGAATTTGTTTGTGCAAGAGCCCTACCAGCAGAGTACTTGACCCCACACACCATGTACCATGACTGCTATAAGTGGCCATACTTGCCATATGTTCTGTAGCACAGAAATTCTGCCACAGAAGCAGCAGTCAAGTAGTGAGGGGTTGCATGTGCGTTTCCATGTCTTGTCGTGTACATATGGTAGTTCAAGGCTAGAATAAATGTAGCAGGAGTCAAAGTGAGTTAAGTTTCAACAAAGGTGTGGCACCCAGATAGCACATTCCTCCCAGTCCTGTAATATCATTTGCTCCTGCAGGTTGGAGAGGCCTACAGCAATCTTGAGCAGCTCATTAATCAGCAACTGTGGTAGATTATAAGATCAGTCTCTATCCTCCTTAAATAAGTCTAGACTGAGATTTCATCTTCAGCTTTTATCTAATAGATAATTCTTCCAAGGACACTCATTCACATGGGAAGAAATATGAAGTATATTAAAAGAATTTTTACAGAGGGTGTGAACATTCTGTGTCAAAGCTAAGTCCTATTGCAATAGTTGAGTTCAAAATAGTACATTAACCCTCTAAGGCATAGTCTGTACATGTGTGTTTATAAACTTCTTAAAGTTCTGGCTAGTGACTACTACTCTTTGATTTCTGAAGCACATGCTAATAAAGCTTTTGTAACATTAAAGAGCTGAGAATATGGTGCAGTTTTCTTGTTGCATAATATAACCACTTTCAGAAGAACATGAGAAGTGTGTTACTTTCTTTTAAGGAACTTATACATCAAATTGTTGCTTCTTTATTCTGGCAACTGCTAATTGATTTAACATTTTCCCTTAAGCATAAGGGACTTTGTGATATCATCTTTGGCTCTATTCTCTCTAGCATGTTAAAAATTCTGATGCCAGTTGTACAAATTTTTAAAAAATGTGTCTCTTCCACGCATCTTAGAAAGACAAAGTTAAAAATTTAATTGTAAGGATAGAGTGGTAAGGATAGAGTGGTAAGGATTTTGTTTTAATTTTGTGTAAATGTTAGTAATACATCTCAATGGTTGTGTGGAAAGAGTTTGACTCTGCATTTTTAGTGTAATAAGTCTGTACTGCTGGGACTGTTGTCTTCAAAGCTGGTCTGCAGCTGAACTATGTTTGTAAACACATGTAAGTATCTTTAGCTAGTGACCCCTCAGGGTCTGTGGTTCATGTTGTCCTGTAGTTGTCTCTTGGCTGCCTCTTCCAAGCAGTGGTGAAGGGAGAAGAGAGCCAGGGACCATGGATCTAGGAAGAAGTGGGTCTATGAAGAGTGGATAGGAAAGAGGTTTTGTAGGGTAGGTTCAGGCTGTGTGTTTTAGTCACAGTCCAGCACAGTCATTTCTAGCATCTTCATGAGCAGCTCTATGAAGTATTTTTTCTGTGTTGGTTGGTTATAGCACCTGACTCCTGTACTCTAATGACTAGTAGAGTTCATAACATCCAGACATGATTCCTAGACTGTGTGTATAACATATGAAAGGAGGTGGAAGCTACAAAAATGGGATAATGAGGAGGGCTCTGTTTAAGTTACTAGTTCATAAATGGGCTCCTGGATATGGGGTTTTTTCACTTTTGGTAGAATGAAATTCCTTTTATCACTTTGGATTCTTACAGTTTTTTACAAATCTTATATGAAATCAGTCCTTTTTTAAAAAAGTAAAAATGATATGCTGCAGCCTCTCCATCTATATAGTTGCTCAGTAGGTGAAGGACTCATGAAACAGCAAAGCAACTCAGTTTCTGCTCTCTCCTTTCACTTTGCTGACCTGAGCCAAACTCTCCTACAGTAGTGACCTGTGTGGATGCTCTAAAGTCACTCCTAGTTAAATTTTTCTACTTTAATTACTTATTCTACAAGTCAGTTTATTGAGATGTAGAGATAATGACATTGACTTACTAGTTTAGAGAGTCTTGTGGCCCCTCATGCAGCAAGTACCACTCTGGTTTCTTAACAGATGACGTAGTAAGGATGAGGATCCCACTCACTCTCCTCTCATCCTCAGCGTCTGCTTTGTACTGTGTGGAGTCCTGTCTGCTAAACATGAAGATACCTACTGAGCCAGACTCCTTAGATGCAGAAGGTTTGATTAATGGATCCCAAAAGGCCTGGATACAGCAGTTTCTAACTGCCATTGCCTAGCGTCATGACTTCCTGATGAAAAATCTCAGCAGGAGTTTTGAAAATCTAAATTTTCGACTAGGATAACTATGTCTCTGTAGAGACATAGTCTTAGTTGTGTGCATTTTGTGATTGTGCTTCTAGTCTGCTTTATTCTTTAGGATTCTTAGTTAAACTTGAAAATACTTCCTTTAAGTAGGGAAGGGGCATCACAATTCAGTTTAGCCACTGGTATCCCCAAAGTAGTCAGGCAGTCATCAGTGAGGTAGAAGGAAACAGAGGGGAGGTTGTGTAGTAGCAACAGTGGCATAGCTGTAGTTGTCAGTGCTAAAAAAGTTACATGAAGCTGGTTATTACAGCTGAGTAGCCTGATTCTGCCAACAGACACAATGTAGCTGCATAAAGGACAAGCTTTTGATCACGCTCTGTCTGTGTGTGTGTGTGTCTGTGTGTATAAGCATAATATATATAAAATGTACGTCCATGTGTCCATTCTGCTTCCAGCACATAGTTTTAAGGTTGTTCATAGAAGCATTTAAAGCACTGATTCCATTGTTAAAATAGCTCACTGAAACCACATAGGTATGTGTGCTTAGAATTACAAAAACATTTTGTCCTATGCATGTTTTTATATTTCATATAATTACAGCATATTTATCTGAAGTATTTCACAAGTATACTTTTGTGTAATACTGGTAGGAGATTAAGTAATAGCTGCTTACTAGCACTATTGCACAAGAACATCAAATGTTATTGTGATGTTCTGAGATTTGAGGTACCAAGCATGCTTTTGGTTGCTTTGTTCCTGTGACCTTTATGCTCTTTTTAATACAGCAGTCCTGTAATGATGCACATGTTTTCCTTTACACAAATGCCAGTAACCACTTGAGCAGGGCACTTGATTCCAGTTTTGATGGGCGGTGCCTGTAATGGACAACGGTAGTGCATCCAAGCCAAGTTGGCTATCTGTGTGCTTTACAGTGCCAAAAACTTCAAAGCTTCTTCCTTTTAGAACTCTAAAGCAATGCAAGTTTGTGTTTCTTCATATCATCAAACTTAATTATTGGCAATAAGCAACTGCTGGCAGGAGCGGCACATCACATGGCTCCATTTCTGCTTTAGAAAAGGTCAGCATATGGCATAAACACTTTGCTGTGTTATGCAGCCTTGTACTCTGATCACATAACACATGCTTGAGAAAGCATTATGCAATGTTAGACTCACTGATTAATGACTGCTTGCACAAGAAGTTTTTCATTACCCCAAATGCTAGCATCCTGGGAATGATTAACTTTGTGACATAACTCTCATCACATAAATATGGAAGCTTCAAACATAGCCTCAAAATAACATGTTTCAGAAATAACACTTTCCTGCTTAGTACTGTGTACAGTACTTGATTAACAACTGCTTTAAACCTACAGAGTTGAAAAGAAAAGCCTGTTTGTGAAAACTGAAAACAAGAGTTATTTCTGGGATTTAAAGTTTTACCCAAGATGAATTTTTGCACACAGCAGCATCACGTTTGCAGTGTTTTTCCTCTGCTTGTGTAAGTTTGAATTTCCTGAGAAAAATCTGTGCCAACTATTTTCAGTGTTCAGCCAGTGAGTTAAACAGAACAAGTCAAATCTAGCCCTTATTTAGACCAGCAACTGCATGTATGTAAAATGACTCAGTCCACTGTGTTCAGTAGTACAGTACATATAGCTGTGTGCTCAGATCAGCATAGTTAGAGCAGATTAAATTCCTAATAATTGCTGATGTTTCTGCAGGCAGAGTAAGAAAGCAAAATGTGGTCCCTGAATGAAGTGTCTTGCAAATTTACAGCCTGAACATTGCTACACATTCACATTTAACATTTTCATATTCTGTTGATTAATTATTCCATGTTCAAATTTTGCAGATTTCTATGTTAAAAAGCATGATGACAGTGTATCACTCATATTACCATCTTCAGAATGTGCAAAAGAGGAATAGCCTAGAAAAAGAAATGTTCTTTACCAAATTCCTTCGCATGTGAAAATTCATGCTTTGGTTTCAAGTAATTGCTACAAGTTATCTATGTTTCAACAGCTTTATTAAGTTGATACTTGGTTTGCCTGCTTGGAAATTCAAGATCACAAGGAAATACTATATTAGATTTCTACTTACTAATTTGCCTTTAAATGTCAGACTAAAAAAAAAGAGAAAAGGACATCTGTTTTTTTATGATTCTTTCTTCTGTAAGTAATCCTGCTCATGAACAGCCACATTAAATAAAGCTATTTAAAGTCCTTGAATAAGGAGGATGGTTTAGGATGCCACCATGTTAATGCATGTGTGCCGTTGCTTCAGAAATCTTCATTTAAAACAAGTAAAGAAGGTAAACACTGACTTTCAATATGTCCACTTTAGTTTTTGCCTTTTCCTGCATTCCAGTTGCTACAAGCAGTAGCAAAGGCTAAAGGAAATGGCCTCTGACTAAGCATTAGCTACCAGCATGCCCTCATTATAGCTGAGGGCTCTGATTCTTGCCTAGCCTACGTGCAGAGCCAGCTAGTCTTTCAGCTGTGATGACGAAATGCCATGCATTTCTTCCTGGAATAGTACGCAGATAAGAGTCCACTTGTTATGCTGAGGTTTCAGATGAACTTCACTGAGGGTTTCAAAACACTCTGTCACAATTATATCAAGTTTCTTTAGCAACCAATTCATTTCAGACACTTTTAAGATAAAAATGGAAGAGATGTTAGTTTATTTTCCCTTGTGGTTTCACTTTGTAAACCTTTACAGGATATGACTGGATAGTTTATATATATCCTGAATTTATTAATTTCAGAGAAAAACAGCAGATTAAATTGGATCTGTTCCTTTAATGAAATTTGCATTATTTATAGTCCCCTATGTGTACCTATAAATTGAGAGAAGAAACAAAAAATCTCATGCCTGTGATGTGCTTCTAGAAAGGTCCTGCTATGCAAACTCAGTTGCTGAATGCCTTGAACTTATTCTGGGTCCAGCAAAAGCTGATAGTTTTCAGAACTTTGAAGAACAAAAGGTTAATCGTTTATCCTGAGGTTTGGTTCAGATGCTAAGATGTGTACAGTATGAGCCCAGTTGACCTAAGAGTTTCGTGGCCGTGGTTGGAGAACCTGTTTGTGAGGTAGTTTTGCAGCTTTGATACTTGTTTAGGTGATCTCATGCACTAACAAAAGCAACTTTAGTTCAGACTTTAGATCAAACAAATCATGAAAACATCCAGATTGTAAAAGAAAGAGGAATCTATGAATTGTTTGTTTCAAACTGAGAAATACCTTTAGAACCAGCTATGTTCATTGTATGTTACTGTGAAGAAAGGAATAGATGTCTGTGATAACCAGTGAATCTTGTGCAGGTTATGTAGCACTCTTTGCTCACCTATATGAGACCTTTAATGAGACATTTACCATCAGTGACATACCCCATTTCCATTGTCTTTGAATGCCACTTTAGATAGATGTCATCGGTAGAAGGGAGAGTCTTATGATAATAAATCTGAGTAAATCAGAACCTAAATAAATAATGTGAAAAAACCCCAACCCAATCCAAAACAGCATCTCTCCTTCATTGCTTCCCCTGCAGTCCTCTACATTTACTAGTGTCTCATTAACTGGGAACTAAAAGCTCAATTCAACTTCCTTTTAAGACAACAAAATTTTCTTTTTTCCATTTACATAATGGAATTTGGATCAGGTCTTACTTCTGTAATCTTACTCCTTTAATGCCTTCCAAAAAAATGTATAATTCCCAATGAGATCACTAGGAATCTTGGCTATTCATAGTCTGTTCTTTCTTTTTTTGTTCTTCTGTGAAGATGGTCCCCTTTGAAAATGTCCAGAGAATACAAGAGTTTTCAAACCTAGCACTTCCCCTAATGACTTTCTTTTTTCCCCTTTCTTGGAAAAGTTCCTTTCTCTTGTTACTGACTATTGACTCAGAAAAAAATAGAAAAATAAATTTCCTTCACAAATAAAATATTTCTTAATTACTAGAGGTAGATGATTCTTGCATGTTACTATGAAGAAGTCCTTCCTTGTCAAAGCAGGATATAACAAAGCATATATTTTTCCATTATGTTTCTGCTCTCTTTTTTGTCAAAAGGTGAAAGTCAGACTAAATACTATTGCTGCAGTGGTCACTAGCAGGTCTTTGAAATGTTAGACAATTAATTTCACAGCAGTTATGATCCGCCAAGTACAAATATGAATTAATTATGGGCATCTCCTTTTTTGAATTGTTGTTGTTGTGATATTTGATTTTAAATAAATATCATAAGACAAATCTGTCAGAAATGGTACTTGTTAAATACTACTGCTTCCAAACTTCTTCATTTTGTAAACTTGGTTATTTATAACTCATGTTACGTGAAGTATCTTGCAGTGTTTTAACTAGTTTTTTCTCTTTAGAAGATTTGATCTTAATCTCTGAAAAAGACTCTGTTTTTTAATGGAATATCATTAGGGAAAAAAACAAACCAAAGTACCTTTCTTGAAAATGGTGCTAAAAAGATAAATGGTGTTCTGTGGTTCAAAACCTTGAAATGTTTTAAACCAAAATTACTGTAATTGAAAATCTTTCTTCTTTACTGAAATTACAGAGCTAACAAACACAGTACCGCCAGAATTCATATTAGTGAAACCTATTTTCTCCTCCTCTTTGGCCTTTGCTACCTTCTGCCCATCGTTTCATACAGCCCCAGCTCCCACTTCCCTGACATTCCCTGCCGAGGAGAGGGAGTGTGTGCCGCCTAACTTTGGGTATGTGCTTTTTGAGGCTGGAGCTGGAGCCCTCACAGAAAGTGTGATGACCAAGTCGTGCAAGTTTTTTTCTAGGAGGGCAGGGGGATGGGGACTTTAGATTGAGAGGTTTTTGTTTCATCCAACCACTTTTCATAGAAAAAATGGATCGTCCTCCTCTATCTCTTTCAAGCCCAATTGACAATGTGTAAGGTTGTAAAGATACAAGGGTGATAGCAATAATAACACATTGTTTTCTAAGGCTATTGATGTATGGATGGGGCATAGGAGATAGGAGCCAGGCTTTGCCTTCTTGTGCAGTTATTTGAGCTGTCAGAGGCATAAACTCTGCTGAGGATTGAGAAACTATGGTGACAGGCTTCAGCCAGTGAGCAAGTGTCCAAGTCCTGGGCTATCTTGAACTGACATAGTGATTCATTGTTAACAGGATCTAGACTAGCTGGATGTAAGCCAGCTCAAATTTCTTTACATGCATTTGCAAATACTAGTGACAAAATAGCTGTAGTAGGCATCAAAAAACAAAAGAAAGCAAAACAAAAAAACCCAAATCCTACAAGTTAGAATCTTTCCCACCTGAACTAAATCAAAGTTAAAGAAAGAAATGGAGAGAGTCTTTACTGTAAATATTAGCAGCTTTATTCTAAGTCACAAAAGCAATAGCAGTAGCACTTGCAAGTCAGTTATTCCTGATTGGAATGTAAACAGTTTATGCTGACAGTATCTGATAACTAGGTGTATTGAACACTTAGAGGGATGTTGTGATCCTGCAGTATTGTTTAATAGAATAAATAGTGCTTAAAATACGTAATTGTGACTTTCAATTTTGCTGTGGAGAATGCAAGAGTTGGGGGTGGACTTTTTATGCCTATTATCTGTTCTTCAGAGAATTATTTCATTGCTGGAAGCAGATGGTGATTTTTAAGCCCACTGCTATTTTGATGTACTTAAAAAAATAAAAAAGTCCTAAAAATAAACCTAAGTTACCATATCCAGCAAAAAATATGTTGTCAGCTCTTTACTCTGCTGGGCTGAAAACAAATCTGTCAGCAATTTCTTTGGGTTAAAATATCTGAACACTTGGGAGGGGACAGTTTTTGTTGGGGTTTTGGGTTTTTGTTTCTGTTGGGGTTTTTTGCTTTTTTTAAGAAAGCATTTTAAGTGGTTTTGTAACAGAGTCCATTTAAAGATTTTAAGTATCAACAAATAACCATCTGTTGTTATAAAGACACTTTATCAAATTGATGAAATCTGTACTCCGGTTAATGTTGTGGATCAACTGCGTGAATTAGACTTTTAAGTCTGAATGAGTCTGAAATCAACACCTTCAGCTCTGCTGGAACAAGCATTAAAAATCAGACCATCTTCTGTAATTACTAAAATGAAAATGGGAGTGACAGTTATTCATGCAGAAAAAAAAAAGCACTGGTAGTGCATCTGAGTCAAGAAGGGTTCTTACGTTTGCCTTACAACTATTTCTTGGATTTAAAGTATGGTTTGACAGAGTTACTGAATGGGAAAGGAAAAAGACCTTTGGATTCTCTATGCACCTACAGGTGATTGACATAACAACAGACTGACAGTGTGGTGTTTTCAGTATTAGGTAATTTTGGCATAACTGTTGACATAAGGATGAAATGTAAGGGTTTAGGTAAGAGAATGTGGTATTTGTTACTGCTGTAGCACATGAATGTACCCTAGAATGTTGGATGCAGAAAACTGAATCAAAACCAAGTTTCTAAGGTAGAGATTGCATTTTAATAATCTCAGCGCAAAATATTTTGTCTGACAGTATTTGTGTGTGTCTGAGGTACAGCTCCTTAGGGTCAAATCCTGTGAGATATTAATAATTCTTATTATTTGTTGGAGATAGTCAAGATCAATATTTCCCTAAATGAATACTGTATTTTACTGATTAAGTGATGTGAATGATCACTTCTTGTCTGTAGGTGCCCAGATAGATGTAAGTGTGCTAAATCATACTTGCTGACAGCATCAACCCCTTTCTGTTGCCTCTAGAGATAACTTAGGATTCACAGTTTGGTCTTCATTCACATGTAAGTTACATGATTACAGCAAGCAGCGTGGTACTTCATGTCAGATTGTTCAGCATATGATCTGTAGCAGACCTTCCTTCAAGGCCCCTAAACTTCACTTGCAATGCTCAGTTTAAAAAACTGTCTTTCTGTAAGTGTATTGTTAGTAATATTGGCAGCTGTGACGCTGTGACACTGTGAGGCAGAATCCACTGGGCTTGAAATCAAATTGACTGAAGTACTGCTGGAGACAAGCTCTAGAGCATGCAAGCTGTCATGTAAGGAAAGGTGGGAGAGGAGCCTGATACACATTATGTTGTAATGTGCCCAAGACCCTAAGCTCTGTGCCCTAAGCTTCAGCTGTCAAATTGACCTCAAGATATCCAGCACTGACTGTACAGTGCAGTGTGAGATCCTTCCCACAGGAGCCTGATGTTTCTTCCTACAAGGACAGGTAGATTGTATGAGCACGGTATCAGCAAAGTGTGCCAGAGTCATGCAAGTGCTGTAGATTACAGACCATTTTTATGAATGGTCGTATCTGGTATGGTATACATGTAGATGCTCTGGTGTCAGTTTGTTGCTCTGTTTCAGATGTCTAGTTGTCCAATAATTAGTGTTAGCCATGTCTGTGTGTTTGCTTATGCGGTGGAATTGCACTGTGGCCTGTCCTGGGTCTGGCCCAGTGCTGGACCCAAGGACTGGATGGGACAAACTGTGAGTCAGAGAGAAAAGGAAAACCACATGGAAACTCTTTCTATAGTGGTGAAAAAGTAAAATTTTGTTTCCAGAAAACCTGTCTCTATCATTTAATCTTACACAGGCTTGACACTTTTTGACAACAATTCTCATTATCTCAGTATTATCTTCTAAGACTGATCTTGAACCTTCTTGTCATCTTTCTTACCCCCAAACATTGATCTTTCTGTTCTGTCTCTTCAGTAACAGATTACTTTTCTTCTCACACCAACTTTTGAGTATTAAAAACCTACCTTTCCTACACAGTTTTGCTATTCCACAGTCCTGAGATGAAAGAATCTGTGGGATGATGGAAAGTGTGAAAAAATGCCCAGTGCTGTCACAAGAGGCATGTGGTTTACTGTGATGCTAGTGCTGAGGCAACCAGCAGTCTGATGTTTAATTCCACTGATGGTGAACTTCTCTAGGCACAGCATACGATGATTTTGAGATAAACTTTAGGTATGCAAAGTCAGCCACTGTCTTTGTTGGAATTTAAGAAGGAAGATGAAGTGTGAAACTTTTTCATTAGAATGCTGTCTTACACATTATCTTAACCCAACAATGATAAAGGAGAAGGAAAAAAGTCTCTAAACAAATTAATAATTATGTTCTTGGCAGTACAATTTGCTTTGCAAACATGAGCATTTGGCAAGTTTCTACATTTTTCTCCTCAAGCTAAATAGAAAGCTGAGGAAAAGAATAAAATCAAAATTGAGCATATTGAGTTTCCCTGACCTTGCTGAAGTCAACAGGGTTTACAAGTTTTAGCAGAAGAGAAGGCAGGAGATCTACCTCCCTAAAAGAGAGGCAAAAAATTTCCTTTTTTAAGGTTTACAAAGGAATCTTCATTTGAAGAGAACAGGAAATGAGCAGAAATTAAACTACGCAAAACTTACTGGACCTAGTATTTTTTTGTTAAAGGACGTAGACAGATGATGTGTATGTCATTTTGTACGTATGTTTATCTGTGTGTGTATATATAAGCATAAGGATAAGCGCTTTTCAACAGCTCCAAGTTGCCAGCATCTGTCAGTATCTCCAGGTGCATGTAAGTCATCTGAATCCTACAGCAGTAATTGCATAAACCAGACGTATTATGAAATATTACCACACCAAAATCATTTACATTATTTCATAACAAAAAGAAATGCTATTATAGAACATTTTTACCCTTAAGGGAAAGCTACTAATTATTTAAAACGTTGTCTGTATGAGTGTTCATGTGATGTATAAGGGTATATGAACCTCATTAAGGAAAAATGTAGGGGTGGATTAAAGCAGGATCTGTGGGATACAGCCCCAAGATCAGAGGACTTTCAACAGACAAGAATGTCAGAAGCTATGCAGAAAGTACCAGTGTGGCTGACTATAATTGGAGTGATATGGACCACTTAAGTGGAGAGAAAAGCAGCTCTTCTGGAGGCAAAGTGGCTGCATGAAAGGCTGTCATAGGCCTGGTCGGAGGACTTTGCTGGACAGCAGATATTTGGGTCTCTGAGTGGAATCCAGACACTGATGTTAAACTTTGGCATTCTCAAGACTGCAAGTGAATTGCTGACTTCTGAGACAAATTCATTCAGTTATCTCTCTCTTCTGTCAAATCCACATTTGTTTCTTGCTGCAAGGCAATAGTACAATTACATGGCCACTGCCTATGCCCTTCCATCCACGTTAGACATTTTTTTCCAATGTATAAAGTTTTGTTTGTCAAGACTGGTAAGAAACAGACCTGTATTCTTCTTCCATACTTCATTGATTGCTTCCATTTGGTGATGAAAATGGAGGACTCTGCACCCTCAGGTCAGTGTCCCAGTTTCCTGCCCATGGAGGCTCATTTTTTTTCTACATGTGTTTGTGCATATACTGGATCCACACCAGTAATTTGGTGGTCAGTAGTGCAATTTCAGCAGTTTTGGAGATTCAGCCCTCTAGGCTGAGGCACCCAGGATACTTTTCTGTGGAAGGATGACCTACAGCTCTTCAGGAAGAGAAGTAGTTGATTGTCCTATGGTAAAACCTGTATCAACTTCAGCTGTGCTGAAAACGAAAATGATGTCTATTATTTTTTATGTCACTCCAACCTGATGAGTGAAGTAGATACATACTGATATATACATATTATACTCAGCCCCTTCAGGCCTGAATGAGGTGTTTAACCAGCCAGACTCAGAAAATTTTATCTTATTTTGGATTGTAACATCCAACACAATCCTGTAAGAGAGTTCAGGTGCCTTCATGGACAGACAAGGGCTGAGCATTTTGACAGTGATGTCCAGTGTACCAGTGGGAGATACAGCGTATTATGGCAATGGACTCTCGAGATTCTTAAGTTTAAACATGCGTGTGGTGTGAAACATAATTTTTTGAGGTGCCCTTTAGGACCTTTTATTTATCTCTCCAGAATTCTAGATCAATACTGTGAAACTAAAAAAAAAAACCCAAAACACAAACAAACAAAGAAACGGCAAAAAACCCCAACACCCTACACATGGTACTTGGGACCTTCTATCCCGCTATCCTTCCTGGGACCCTCTGTCCTACTTGGGACCTTCTACCCTTCTCATGGAGCATCAGCAGAAGGGAATGTTTTCAGAAGGCAAAGCAGACTCTGGGTGACAGACAAGGAGACGTTTCCATCATCTCTTTTTAACAATTGCATTGTCCAGCTTGCTCAGCTGAAATGGGAGAGTTAGTTTGGTGGAATGGAAACTGTGATATTGGCTGGAAGAATTCCCCTAAAGGATCAGGAAGTCCCTTCTTGGTGAGGTGTTATAAGGTGACTTGGGAGCAAATGTGTGCTCTCCTGCCATCATTCTCCTCCAGCTGAGCTGTGTCTGTTGAGAAAGGGGTCTTTATGGTATGTAGATTTGGCCTAGAGCTTAACAGATGACACCATCAATCAGTACACGCAAGATGCTTCTGAGCTTGCTGTCACATTGCATATGCAGAGAAAGCTAATCCTTCATCTCTGTGGTAGTTTAGGCCTTAATTTTAGTAAGCCTCAGTTCAGTAGGCCCTGAAAATGCTACATAGATTAGGGGGGACAAGCATCACCTGACTTAAGCAACCAAAAAGGTATTTGATATCATTTTGAGATCAAATCAAGTATAAAAGAAGGTGTAGGAGGTGCCTGGCTCTCTTTCCCCTTCATGGCTGAGTGCTGAGCAGACGTGCCATCACAGTGCTGGAAGTGTTAGGCCTCGTCACCACTTCACAGCTGTCTGGTTCAGAAAGTGAATATTTCTTTGTTATTTGTTTTCCCTTCTCTCTTGCTGGGTGTTTCTTGGCNGTCCCAGAGGAATGACAGGACTCAATTCCTCCAGGTCATCTTGAGCCTTTCTAATGCAAAGAAAAACAGTAAATACTGCTTTTGCAGGGCATTGATGGGAAATAGTTCATAGTTGTGCTCGTTCACCTGTTTCCACGTAACACAGGCATCTTGTGAAGTACATCAGAAGATATTAGAGAACTGCACAGCTAAAAGGTCTGTGTGATTTTCACAGACTTAAACTGTGTGACAGCTAATGCCATCCAAATATTTCCCGTATCTCTGATCTATGTCCTGCAAGCATTGCTTGCTACCTTATGAGTCCCCATACTGCCTTCTTCCTTCTGCACTTACTTCCAGGTGCTCTCATATTTTAGCTGTAAGACAATGTGTGACTGACTAACCAGTCAGAAGACATGTGGCTTCCATCTATCTGACCATGCAGGACATATTTTCACTTGGCAGTGGTGGAATAAAGGAGTAACTTTTGGTTACAGGTGCCTGACCTGTTAGTTTTTCAGGCATGGCATGCCACATCTTTCTTTTCTCCCCCCAAACACAAGCATACCTTTGCAGGTAGAAGAGAAGACAGAGCTCCAAGGTTGATTACTCATAGCTACTCACAGAGAAGTCTTTGTAAAGAACTTGTTTCCCATTGCAACCACAACTGGCAATCAGCTGGACATAATTTGTGAGTGACTGAGGGGAGTTAGAGATGCAGCAGCTGAGAGGGGTCTTGCTTGTACAGCACATATGATGTACCAGCACATGCCCCCTTCATTACCCTTCCTAACAGCAGACTTGTCTTACAGTATTTTTTGAAATAGGCCTTTGTCTTGTAGGGCTGCACGTGCCAATTATTTCAGCAGTCAAATTGATGACACCTTTTTGTACCAACCATTTATATTATCAGAGTTTTCATCCTTGGAAATGAAAATAAAACAGATGCGTATATTAAAAAATATACCAGCTGTCTACAGGGGCAATGCATATATGCCTATGTCTATTTAATTACTGTAAAGCCAGAATTTGCACAAACTGTTGCTGTTCTGTTGTTCTCCAAGTCATTTTACATTGCAATTTTGCTAAACTCATAGCTAAAGTTTACTTTGCAGATTATGAAATGGTTCAAATTGTCCATGTGCCAGTTTGTGGCTGTATGATACTAGATTTCTATTACTGGCTTAGGGTAGCACAGCAAAAAATAGACCCATTTGTGCTTATGCTGTATGCTAAACACTGTTTCATGGAAAATTTTTATAAACTATAGATGAGTTCTCCGTTGTGATTGTTCCTCCAGTCACAACCTCTCCACACCAACTCCCCAAGCTGCTCTAGGTGGCATGGTATTACTTGAGCTGCTAGCAATACTGTGAAGAGAAGTGTCCTGTGAAGAACACTTGGATCTCTTTTCTGTCTCTCTGTGTTAGATAAAAGGTCTGTTTAAACAGTATAAGTGCTGTGTGGTACACAATGTTTGTTAGTTTTAGCAGGTATCAGTGGCTTTAATATTTTTATTGTCATGTTAATGTTAAAGTCATAATTAACATTAAAAATTAAGTGTACTTTAAATTTAGCACTAATATTTTCAACATAAATTTAAAAGAACTGGCACAAGCACTCTGGGTGAGCAATAGCTGCATGCATAACTCAGGTGTTGATTACAGAAAGGAATTGTGTAAATCTGGGAAAGATGTATGAAATACACATAAGTATACTACATTTATATATATTTAACAGGTCTCTTTATAGTCACATATATACTTTTATAGTCATCACACCCTCATGCATGAAACATATTTTAAACATTTTTTATGAAAAGAAGGCAACCTTTGAATCTGACTTTTAAACTATTTCATTAGGACCAGGAAGTGAATTTGGACCTCATGTGTGACTTGTCTAGTGTAATTGCTGAGCCTAGCATGCTCCATCAACACCAAGGCTGGCAGCACAGGAGTCATTAATTCCAGCTATGCCGAGCAGCTCTTCCAGTGTGACCCAGCACTGCCTCTGGGGCTAAAAAAACTGTTTCTTTCCCATTATTATCCTTTTGGGCTTGTCAGCTCAAGAAGGGTGCCCAGCAGTGATGATTTTTGGTCAGGAACTGATTTACCTAATCTGGCTGAATTGGAAGAGCAGAGTGTTTCAATATGGTTAGCATCAGGTTCTTCTTCAGAAACCTTGTGAGTGTGAGTTACCAAGTTCCAGCTATCAGGCTTCACTTAGACTGATACTTTGCAGGGCTAGGATATCTGTCTTCTGAATTGGGCCAATCATTCAAAATTTGAAACTACAATGTCAGTCTATGAATTACAGCCTCAGCAAAACCCCCATGCGTAGTCTGGAAGCTGGACTGTCGTTTTCAGAGAAAACATGCTTTTGTCCACTGTAAATATGTAACACAAAATTTCTGAGTCTTTACCAGTTTGTTTTACAGTCATCATTGCTTCTTTGTGCTCGTGTAGTCTTACAATGAGTAAAGTGATACTCCTGCTCCTGCTCTTTATCCTGCTTAGAGGGAAGGAAGATCATGAAGTTACAGAGAACTGGTGAAGAACACAGGATAAAAATGCCTACTTTCTCCTTGAATCAGTGGTTTAACTTAATCTGGCTTCAATTGATAGATTCTTGCCCGTCTCTTAAAAGAGAAGCTGGGTGTAGTAATGGTGGTACCTTCTGAAAGTAGAGTCTGTACTTCCTAAAAATAAAGTTAATTTCTCAGTGTAAGCACTGTGGAATACCAGCATGTAATCTTCTCCATCTCTAGTGGAATTTAGAGCTCCTTGTCATTGGTCAGGATGAAGTTGTGAAACCCAAGTAGACATTTTTAGCAGATTTCAGGAAAACAAATTCTTGTAAAACTGAACTTTGCCCTATCTGACAGGGCATTTTGTCTTTGTCCTCTATCATGTTGTTTGAAGGACAGAATGCAAGAAATAAGCTGGTTTGTTTGTTTATAGATCTGTTGAATGACAAAAGTTGAATGGAAATTCAAATAGTATTAATTGTTCATGCACAATGTACTGGCTTGTATTAGTCATTCAAAATGATTCCTCTTCTGAAAAGGCTAGCAAGGAAAAATACACATTTTGCAAAAACTTATACATGATTTGACTTTATGTGACTTGACAAACTGTGGAAATAAAGTTAACTACCAACACAAAACTTGGCAGGACTAGAACTTCCCTCTGTTTTATTTTATTCCTGGGAATGAAAAGGCATCCTCCGATCTGAATGGTAATTTATGTGAACTCTGATGGGACAGAGTGGATAGAGTTAAGATTAGAGGATAGGTTTGTGTCATATGGTTTCTTTCAGTCCTTCCTTGTGTCTTTCTCAACCATAGTATTGTTCATACCAGTCAAGCTGAATTTATCAGTGATTATGCACTTAAGTTCCATTAATGCACAGATTTGTTTGTTTGTTTTAGCTGATAAGGTTATATAATTTCTGGACCTGGTTTAAGTGGCACAGTGCAGCACAAATGACCCATGCAAAGCTCTGTGTTGCAGTGCTAGAAGTTCCTGGTACCCGCAGCAACTTGTTTAAAGCATGTTAAAGCAATCATCTTTAAGAGACCACATCCGGTGTCCAAGAATGGAATATTTTGCAGGGGTTTTGTTATTTAAATTTGTTTCATCAGTGTCTTACTGATAGGTCTTCAGCAAGACATTGGATGTTGCAGCTGGCTTTCCACCAGCTCAACCTGACCCTGCACTGACCTAAAGTGTCTTGAAGTGGAGGACAGAGCCATGCAGTTGCTGACTCAGTGTGATACTTGGAAGCCTTTTCTGAAACCAAACATAGGGTCGTTTTCAGTTTTGAAGGGCATTTCACCCCAACACCAGAAGCATGTGGTGGTGTGGAGTCCATGAATGTAGCTGCTTTTGGCATCATTAGCATTAAGTGAGATTAACTTGAAGGCAGTGGAACTGTTGATTCTGCCTTGGGCTGTCTTCTAAAGCAGACAAAACTGGCTCCTGAATGCTGTTTCTGTGGCTGAGGCAGTGGTGCAGGCAGATTGTTGAGTTGCCAGTATGCTCAAAACCTGTACTTCAAAGCTGATGTACTGGCAACAGTTTCAAACTGATGTCCGATCATCCATGAGCTCTCTGAAAATCAGGGCCACTTTGATTGCTCTTGTGACAGCGAGAATTTGTTTATCATCTGTTGCACCAACTCTGTAGTTCAAAAAAATCATTATTTTCTTCAAATAGAAACTGTTAATTTACCACAACACCAAAAATGGTATTTTTCTGAAGACATCTTAAATAACCATTGAACTGTGTCTTGTGGCCTTAAAGTCTAGGCTTTTGTTTCCTCTGTATATACTCTGTTCTGTTTTCTATGTGTCTATCATGTTGAATAAGTAACAGGCAGTGGGCACAGGAACAGGGCTCATGTCCCATGCATCCTGTAAAACAAAACAGGCAGCTCTTTCAATTCTGAGACTGGTATGCCATCAAGGGCTTCTTCTGCAGTCGCAAAGCTGAAGTGGAGATGCTGGAATCCTGAGATAGAGTTGCAGCTTCTAACTCAAAGTATGCTAAGGGGTTTCTTCTTACATATCATATCTACTCATCTGATGCGTGCCTGATGTCCTCAGTAAAGCAGCCTCACCTTTCAAACTTCTTGTTGCTCTGCCTCAGGAGCCATCTGCTAGCCTCCCTCCTCTGTTCCCTTCTTTGCTGCCTTTTACCAGTGGAGCATTCTTTTCCATTCTGCTCCACCCCACCATGTCCAGGGTCCTCCTGCCTGCCATGGCATTACAGCTCTGCTCAGCATTGGAGACATACGCATGAGCAGTGGGACACTCAAGTCTGCCACGTTTCCTCTTGCTGAGCAGTGCTCCAGCCTGTGAACAGTCCCCAGGACTTGATGTTGAGTGCACCCTCAGCAAGTTTGCCAGTGACACCAAGTTTATGGTGCAGTCAACACACTGGAGGGAAAGGACCTAGACACTTGAGAGGTGGGCCAATAAAAACTTCATAAAGTTAAACAAAGAGAAGTTTAGGGCAATCCCAGGCACTCGTACATATTGGGCAGAGAAGTGATTGAGAGCAGCTCTGAGTAGAAGGAATTGGGGGTGATGGTTGATGATTGCCAGCATGAGTTGGCAATGCACTTACAGCCCAGAAAGCCAATGGAATCCTGGACTGCATCAACAGGAGCATAGATGGCTAGCAGGTCAAGGGAGGTGATTCTTCCCCCTTTACTCTGCTCTTGTGAGACCGAGCTGGAGCAGTGTGTACAGTTTTGTTGCCCCACAACATAAGAAGGGTATGGAACTGTTGGAGCAAGTCCAGAAGATGGCCACAAAGTTGCTAAGAGGACTGGAGCACCTTCCCTGTGAAGACAAACTGAGAAAGTTGGGGTTGTCCAGTCTGGAAAAGAGAAGTTTGTGCGGAGACCTCATAGCAACTGTCCAATATCAGAAGGGGACCTACAGGGAAGCCAAAGAGGGACTCTTTCTCAGGAGCTGTATGATAGGACATGGGAGGATGCCTTCAAACTGAAAGAGAGGAGGTTTAGATTAGATCTAAAGAAGAAATCATTTCCTGTGAGGATGGTGAAGCACTGGAACAGGCTTCCCAGAGAAGCTGTGGATGCCCCAGCCTTGACAGTGTTCAAGGCCAAGTTGGATGGGGCTCTGAGCACCCTGGTCTAGTGAAAAGTGTCCCTTTCCATAGCAGAGCGGTTAGAATTAGGAGATCTTCAAGGTCCCTTCCAACCCAAAATACTCTATGAGTTTCAGGTGCTCATAGGATCCAATGGCTTATCAGTCACATGCCTCACCTGTGTGTTTTGTGTCTGTGTGCTGTGTATGACAGAACAGGATCTTTTGAGAGTGAGTGGACTCATATAATTTTCTGGCCTTATCAGCAGTAGATTTGAATAATTTACCAAAAAAATTCTATTACTGCAATTAAAGGAAGGATTATTTGTAAACACTCTCTTAAATTATTGTGGATCACACTTCTGAGAATACTACATTAGAAGGTTCTTTTCATGCTACACCTTCCTTAATTCAGGGCTTGATTTATCTTTGTGTCCATTTCAAAGGCATGATTTGGCAGCTCTCAAGGTTGGTGTGCCAAACTGTTGATGCCTTTTCCACATCTGAAGTCAAACAGCTATGTCTTATGGGCTGATCAGGGATGCCTCGTCCCTGGGACATGTAATGGTTATTGAACTGCTGAACAGTGGCACATGTGCTTATATTGCACATGCTCATGTCTCACATCTAGTGTCCCTGCTGTCTACTGCTGGTTCTTTCAGATAAGAGAATACACTTGCTCTTTACCAAGAGGGATGGACTTTGTGCACATCTAAAGAAACCAACTCCTGCGATGTCATCTGTCAGCAATAAATATGGGTAGAATGTGATGGCTTATAGGAATTTCTGCAAGACTTTTTTAAAAGATTGCATTCTTTTCAGGTTACATTATTATAATTACCTACCTGTTGAATTGAAGAAATACAATTGATTTGTTTTCCTTCTAGCCTGTCCTTGCTAAGTACCTAAGGGTGATATTTCAGTGAGGATTAACCGGATCCCCTTCAAAATCTAGCTGTGGATCTCTCCCTGTTCAGGGTTGTTTTACCTGGAATGAATACCACTTTTCTGATGATTTCTATTTTGACTCTTAAATACTGTGATAAATGTTAGGGTCTACTAATTTCAACTTTCTATTTTTATCTATTAGTAAACTCTACACCAGATGTGGGTGTAAAGCACCCTGAGAAGCTGAGGGAGTTCTGCTTTTATTCAACAATTTTAACTTTCATAACTGAGAATTTCAGCTCGTTTTTTAGGGTTGTGTATGTGCTGTTTTGGGTTTTTTAAGAGCTGAGAAAAACAGGCTTACGCAACTTAGTTTGCATAAGTGCAGTGAGTCATTCACATTTTATTTTTACGTGTCTCTGTGTGTGTGTTGTGTTGCTTTATATAACCTGTCTTTGAAAAAGTACTACTGTGAATAGTAAGGATGTATTTTTCCTGTAAGGAAAAAAAAAAGAAATATGCTGATTAGGAAGATAACTGGTTCACAGTGATATCTCTTTGTAGATACTGTTCTCCCAGAGGGCACTTTGGTGATTCTTCTTAAGGCTGTGGTTAACCAGTGGCAAAGTCTATGCTGGTACCTGATAGTATAAGAAAGCTAGGTAGCTCTATTCTTTCCTTTTCTGGGCAGAGTTGAGAATAACTCCGTATGATAATGTTGGTTTTATACAGGGATTTCAAGTGTGTGTAATCCTTTCAGCATATTGTATCTTCTGCTTTATTACATTTCTTCCTATCATCTAGGGAAGAGTAGATTTTTTAGAGCAATGTATTATTGAAAGAAATTTGGGGCTTAAACCCTTCACATAGCTATCAGACATGGGTGGCAAACCTCCTTCATAATGCACACTTACAAAGGAGGCCTCTGGAAATCTTCATTGTTTTTGACTGTGCTTCTCTGCTCTGTGTGATCAAGTGTACTGTGAATGTCTGGCTGCTTGGAGTTTATTGTTTTGAATGCTGTAATAGATATTAGATGTCAGTACACTTTAAGTGCTAGAATTACCATTTTATTTTATATTTATGTGTTTTCTTTGATGTCTGATGGGTGGTGCTGTAGCTGTTAGTTTTCCCAGAAAGGGGGAGTGTGGTTTATGGTGCAGAGATGAGTGCACAGGTCTTCCTGCCCCATGGCTCTGTGAGACTTGCTACTTCATTTCTCCCCAGCTCTCTGCTGTATCATCGTATTTTCTAATCTGATGTGTAGGATGCAAGAAATCTCTCCAAGCATGGAAAGTTCACCACAACAGATTCATACTGATTACTTCCATGCACCCTCAGAAATCCCTCCACTCTGCTCTACTGTCCTGTGTTTTACCAAATCATGTTCAGGAGTTCTTTTCTGTAACCCAGTTTTTATTTCCTTTATTACATACCACATTTTTTTTTTTAATTTCAGTGGTATCCTGTATTTTTTGCAAGTGGCATTGTTCATTGTTGTGGCAACATTTTGATGACTCCAGTAATCACTAGAGAAACTGGTTTTTGTCTGATGCAAAGATGTTTGCGGTTGCAAAATAAGACACTATTCTTCTACTATTTCGCTAGCAGATTAGCAGTATCTGGGGTTCACAGAACTGCCATGAAACATGGGCACTACCATGATCAGGGACACCTTCCACTAAGACAAGGTTGTTCAGAGGCCCATCCAAGCTGGTCTTGAACATTTCCAGGGATGGGGAGCCCACAACTTCTCTATGAAACCTGTTCCAGTGCCTTACCACCCTCACAGTAAAGAATTTCTTCTAATGTCTAATCTAAACCTACCCTCCTTCAGCTTAAGGCCATTACCCCTTGAGCTGTTGCTACATGCCCTTGTGAGAAGTTCCTCTCCAGCCATCTTGTAGGTCCCCTTTAGGTACTTGAAAGTTGTCTCCCTGGAGCCTTCTCTTCTCCAGGCTAGGACAGGTGCTCCAGATTTCTGAACAACTTAGTGGCTCTCCCTCTGGACCCGCTCACCAGGTCCATGACTTTCTTTGCTGGGGACTCCAGAGCTAGACACAGTACTCCAAAGTGGGGTGTGGGGTGTACTGAGACACCCCATTGCCAATGAGTAATCTGTTTATTGACCATTACGAGAGAGCATATAAGCCCCAGGAAAGGGGCAGTAACATGTTTAAATAATGCGTGTGACCCTTCCACAAATTGCTTGCTCCTCCAGGGGGCATGTGGAGTCATCAGCTCCTCCCATGGCAGCACCTTGGTTCTGGGAGGTGTAGTGTTGCTTTTGGTGCAGCCCAGGATGTGGTTGGTTTTCTGAGATGCAAGTGCAAATTGCCATTTTGTATTGAGTTTTTCATCCACAAACACACTCAAGTCTTTCTCCCTGGGTCTAGTCTCAATCCATCATAATTAAGAAATTGGATTCACATACGGAATTGTACTTGTCTAGCCTCAAAAATGTGAGCAGTTTTCATGAATATGCTGACATGTGTAAAATCATGTATATACTTAGATTGTTTGTTGAATTGATGTTCGGGAAAGCCACTCAACTGGTTTGGGCTCTAATGCAATTAATGTGTCCAAAGACAAAAGTACTGAGTAGGAGTCACATAGATATAACTGTTTCCTACAACAGCTGCAGAGAATAAGGCACCTCCTTCACCCAGCCAATAATAATTGGCTTGACATCTGGAGATAAGAATTATATTTGAACTTGTGGAACCCTGTACAAATAAGAAAAAATCCTACTCACAGACACAAAAGCTATAATTGAGAGCTGTAACTCCATATTTAATCCCCTAAAAGAGCTGTTTTCCTTTGGCACAAAGTTATGGGCAATATCTCCATGGGCATAGTCATTATTCTCACCATTGCTTGATTGTTTCAAATGACCCCTTGTAAAAGCAGACAAATAACTAAGTTGCTTATGCCTTTGTATTAATCATGACCTCAAATCTTAGATGTGAGAAATGGGAGCCTCTTAACAGTAAAATTACAGCAATTTTTTTAACATTCATTCTTGTGCTTCAAATACAATTAACTTAAATTTGCTGATCCTCAAGGCAGTCCTTGAAGCACTGTTTCTAATCAGTCCTTAGTCCCTAAAGGGAATTATCCTTGTGCCCATTTTTATGCCCATGCTGCATAAGTCTATTACAGAATCACAGAATGGGTCAGGTTGGAAGGGACATCAGTGGGTCATCTGGTCCAACCTTCCTGCTCAGTCAGAGTCATTCCAGAGCACATTGTGCAATATCTCGTCCAGATAGTTCCTGAATATCTCCAGTAAAGGAGACTCCGCAACCTCTCTGGGCAAATCTGTTCCAGTGCTTGGTCACCCTCGGAACTTCCTGTGCATCAGTTTCTGCCCATTGCCTCCTGCCCTATTGCTCAGCACCACCAAGAGGAGCCTGGCTCCATTTTCTTCCAATCCTCCCTTCAGATACTTATACACATGCATGAGATCTTTCTCAGTTGTCTCTTCCCAAGGCTAAATAGGCCCAGCTCCCTCAGCCTTTCCTTGTAAGGGAGATGCTCCAGTTCCTCAGTCATCTTTGTTGCCCTCCACTGGACCTCCTCCAGGAGTTCCACTTCTCACTTGTGAGGAGCCCAGAACTGGACACAGCACTCCAGATGTGGCCTCACTAGCACCTAATATAGGGGCAGGATCCCCTCCCTTGACCTGCTGGCCATGCTCTTCCTAATGCACCCCAGGATACCATTGGCCTTCTTGTCCCCAGGGGCACACTGGTGGCTCCTGGTCCACCAGGACCCCTAGTTCCTTTTCCACAGAACTGCTTTCAAGCAGGTTGACCCCAAGCTGGTGCTGGTGCCTGGGGTTACTCCTCCCCAGGTGCAGGACTCTTCACTTGCCTTTGTTGAACTTCAGATGTTTCTGCTCTTCTGATCCATCCAGCCATTTTAGGTCCTTCTGAAGGGCTGCACAGGCCTCTGGGGCATGAACCACTCCTCCCAGCTTTGTGTCATCAGCAACCTCGCTGAGGAAGCCTCGGCCCCTTCATCCAAGTCACTGATGACTGAGCAATACCGGGCCTAATGTGGAACTCGGGGGGACAGCACTGGTCACAGGCCTCCAACTACACCCTGTGCCACAGATTACAACCCTCTGAGACCTGCCATTCAGCCAGTTCTCAACATACATTGTCCATAGAAGTCAATGATATAGGTCAGCCATCTCAATGTACCACGTACAGCAGATGTATCAGGAATTTTAAAAGTCTTGTTAGAAGGTGAATGATCACTTGGATGAAAGGATGGTCCTGTAAGGATATGCTTGTGTGCACTCTAGACACAAAGATAAGAGTCTAGGGAATTGAGGTAGACTGAGCACACAAGAGATCATATGGTTTATTCAGGGAAATATACCCTGTGTTCTTAAAAGTCATTGAGTTGAATGAAACACTCTCTTCCTGCTAATGCCGTTTTGAAGATTTTGTCACGTAATTTAGTGAAGAACTAAAGACTTTATTACTTACAGAAAGTTATAATTAATAGGCAGGGCATTAAAGGAAAGAACAAAAGCTTTACAAGGCTCAAATAAATCTTTCTCAGTCAAATAAATCTTTCTCAGTATTGCATGCTCATCACACTGCTTGAACACCACTCCCTAGAACTAAATTTTTAGCCTACTGAGTTTCAGGAATTTCACAGAAGTTCAGGACAGAGCAAGTTACATTTCTATAACCATGATAAATTAGGAATAATTACACTATAAGTGATCCTTATGATAAGTTTCCAGCTGCCTGGAGTAGAAATCTGGGTCACTACTTCACTGAGCAATAATCTAAGACATCAGTACACTGCTCTATTCCAGGTAAAGTAAATTGCCCTCTTTCCACCGAAGTCAAAGCAGTGATCCTGCTCGTGTCCATGAGTTTCTTCTGAGCTTGTCTGAACTTTGTCAGTGATACGTTTTCTGTGCATAAACTAGAAGGCCTTTTATGTATTATAAAGAAAGCTTTTTTAATATTATCTTTATTTACTGACTTGCCTTTGCCTCATTAATTTTAATGGAATTTTTTAAAGATTGCCTTTTATATGGCAGGAAAACTGACTCAATCTATTTTGGATATCAGAGGGATGAAATTTATATGAAACACAGTATGTCCTTCATCTTAACCAACTAGATCCCCAACCTTGGGGAAGTCGCTGCTACTACTACTAAATGCAAATGGCCAACAAGTCAGCTCAGTAGCAGAATAGCGTGGGTATCTGCTCGTATCTAAAGTTTACTTATAGATCTGCTTCTGAAAAATTCCAGAGAATTATGGAGATTTTCCTATCAGAACTGAGGAAAAGATCATTGTTTTGCATACTCTTTGAGTGGATTTTTTGCACTAAGATAGCCTGGATGTTCAAGCCACTCCAGGCCAAGCTCTTGCAAAGCTACAGCTTACATCAACAACATATTGGGAAGCAGGTATTCAAGCCTACTAGCCTTGGTCTGTGTCACAGGAATAGGCTTTAAATAATGCTTATGAAAAAATCCTTTTTAGAGGCGTATGGGAAGGGTAAAATAAGCTTCAGCAACCTATTATTGGAGACTTTTCCTCGAATAATTTTTTTATTTGTGAGCCAAATACTGCAGTAATTAAGCTGCAAAATTAAGGGAATGTGCTTTGCTTTTAGTGGAAATTAACACTGGTTTTCTCCAGGCATTCAATCACTTAACTCAGTTGTCTTTTTATATTATTCAAATGTGATACACATTAGTTAAACATAAGTGGTGGAAGAATCGTGTTGCAGAATGTCTCTCTTGAGAGAAGTATGTTATAAACATTTCTACTAATGGAATATTTATGTTAATGTAAATTAACTGCATAAGGGTGGCAAATCCTTTAAAAGGTGAACATGAAGTTCCTGCAACACAGTGGATGGTTCTATTCTTTCATTACTTGTACAGCATGAAGAGTGGTGTACTGGCTTCTGCCGTAGCCGTCAAGGAGTTTGCAAATGCAACTTTTGTGACACTTAAGAATCGAATAGTGTCACACAATGAAAATATAATGCAGATTTGTGTGATGCTGAAGACAGGAAGGATGTTTTGCAGAAATAATTGTAAGAACTGTGATCTGAGAAAAAATGTGAATTGAACTGTAGGACAGCAGAGTCTGTAGGACAGCAGAGCAAAACAAAGTGGAGATAGTTCTCATTTTGAAGTGGGTGATCAGTTGCCAACATCATTAGAGATAGTGACAGGAAAAACTTCAGTTATTGTCTCTGTTTCCTGTTGCTTAGAATCATAAGATCAGACACTGTTGGGGTGATGCAGGGGACTGGTAGCAGACCTTGCTTGGAAAACATTTCCAATGTTATAGCTGAATTCAAGACCCAAGTGCTTATCAGAGAGGGCTTTAATGCAAGCTTACCTACTGGAAGCAACTGCTTTGTAATTCTCTCCAGATAACCTTGCTGCAATCTCTGAGCTTCTGTTTTTGTATATGTATAGATGCACATATGCATATATCTATATAGATATATGTATATGTGTATATATCTATATATATCTATATCTATATATCTCTCGATAGGTAGGTAGATAGATAGATAGATAGATAGATAGATAGATAGATAGATAGATAGATAGATAGATAGTGCACCCCTGAATCCTCCTATGAGGAAGGGATTGGGCACAGCAGCTTCAGGGATGACAGAACAGAAGATACAGTTGCACCATCATTTGGAAGACAGCGCAGCAGTCAACAGAGCCATGGCTGTTGTAATAGTGTCCTTCACTCTGCCTTTGCCCTTGTGTGTAAGAGGAAACAGAATCCCTGGAGGTCTGGGAAGTGCAAAGTCCAGTGAACTTGTGCCCAGGTTTTCCAAGCATATGGGGATTTATCCAATTGCCTCTTTTGAAGTCCCCTATCAAATTTAAGGACAGTCCACTAAAAAAAACTTCTATTCTTCAGTGGTTTTGTTTGCTTGTTTGTTTTTGCAGGATGCAAATTTGTTATCAAAATTATTTGTATTACACAAAGTGCTCTTTCAACTGTGTTTTATTAATTCAGGAATGGCAGTGATAAGATCTAGTTCTTTCCAAAGAATTTGGTATGAAACATCTCCCAAATGGGATCAGATTACAAAGTTAATTCAGTTCCCAGTTAGGCTTTTCAGTGAAGTGGTTAGATTTTTGACAGCACTGAGGCTTCAGTGGGCCTGGTGTTCATTTTTAGGAATGGGAGCTGGTGAGCACTTTTGAAAATGTAACCTTTTGTACTTAAATATTTGTATGTTTTCTCCCAATCCCATTTTGCATGAAGTTATGTGATATTTCATTGTTACTGTCAGAGTCTGTTTCCTTGTTTAATAAAGAAAATGAAATAGTTCTACAAGAGTGCCACTGCATTTCTGTGTATTGGGGTTTTCATATTTTTGTGATTATTTGTTCATATTTTGTGATTTTCATTGTATTTAAACCCCAAGTGTTCATACATAAGTGCACAAAAGAAACTGCAAATACCATGATGACTTACACAGTAGTGGTAACTCCAAGCACTAAATTTAAAATATGAGGTTGTTATTTGTACAGGCAATTAACATGAATGACAGTAAATCCACAAACACATGCTGAACTAGGATTTTTGCACATGTAAATCAATTTGCCTTAACACCTTGTTCCTTGGATAAATATGGCAGTTTTATGTAACTTATATCTTTCCAAGGACTACAGATTACTTTCTTCCACTGGAAATCAGTATGGTGGCCTAACCACGTTAAATACTCCTCTCATCCAGATTTTTCTTTTCATTATGATTTTATCTCTTGCAATATCTTCCATTTTCAGATGTTGTGGAAGTTGTTAGGTTTCAATCCCTGATGGATACCTGTGAATACTCACTAAAATATACACCATGTAGCCAGGCTGGTATGCTGATGATGCCAAATGAGTGAAAGACTCCTCTAAATCTTTGTCACCAGTGTCACGTAACTCGTCGAATTGTCTCTATAGTTATATTCCCCCTAGAACTGTCTTCACCCTGACAGTTCTGCTTCCAGCCCTCATGATGCATGCCATGCCTCTGGCATTGATGCTTTGCATCTCTCCCAGTCTCTCCCTACCCATTGATGCCAGTTGTGAGTTTCTTATTCCAGAACTTCACAAATACCTGCTTTCTGTATTGTGCCAAGAAGGCACTAATGCCTGTATTAAAGTGTTCTCAGCAAGAAAAGCCAGCTTTGGTAACGATTTCTGTTGTTCTCTTCTCCTTTGTTTTGTCACCTTTGTCCTCCCTCTGTTTGTCAAGTTGATTTCTGAATTTTGGATGTATTTCTGAACAAGTAGAAAATCTTTTCCTTGCCACTGTAGCATGTCTGGCATATACTGGAGTGTTAGTTTTGATATAGGTAGTGATTAATAGTTGCAACAATTCATGAACTGCTACTACTGGTCTATGTCAACTGTCATAATAGTGACCTCTGTTTAAATCTTATGAATCACTACCTAGTCAATAAGCATGGTTAACTGCAAGTCAAAGTGAAGGTGAGAAATAAGATGTAACTTCTTTTCTCTAACTTCTTTTTAAGTGTTACCTCATCTTTCCATGCTACCCCCACACCCTTTGGCTATTGACATACTCATTGCCTTTTTGGTCTGACTCTGAGGTCTGTGTGTCAGGGATTCTTCATGCTGTTGTTTCCTGCTGCACAATGGTCCATAGCAGGATTCCTGATTGTGATGTTAGTGCTTTGCTATATAGGATATAATAATGTCAAAGATGGCATGAGATGGAGAGGCATGGAGACACTATGCTGATCTGTGTTCCTTGGAAGTGGTCTCTGGTTCAATCTCCAGAAAACGGTGGATGGGATACAGGCGGGATGGGAGTCTTCAGTTCCCCCCCACCTCAGCTGAGCTCTGCCCATTTCATGTCTGTTCAAAGGGTTCATTCTGCAGACCAGGCTGTCTGGCCCCCTTTTGCAAACACTCAGATCAGTTTCAGCATATGAAAAGAAAAAAGGTCTGGTTGCATGGATGTGGGGAAGAGGCAGCACTGTTTAGCTCCAGCAGAAAGCTAACCTTTCTTTCCACCTTTCTTCTGCTTTTCCCCCTCCTCCCCTGAGCCCTGCAGAGAGATTAGCAATCAAACTGTAAATCCCCCAAGTACAGAAATTAGTAAACCTCCCATCCCCTCCCCAAGAGGACATGTTTGCTGACAACAGCCTCATTCAATCTGACACCTGTTTCACTTTAAAACAGACCCCTATAAATCGAGTGACTGTAGCCCTAGGTGGCACTGCAAAATGTTGTGGAAAATACAGCTTACAACCCCAAGAAAAAGGGGGAGTAGAGAGAGTGGGGATGGGCAAAAGGCACTATCTACCATAAAAACCTGGCAGCTTTGTGCAAGTGCTGTTGCTTTTAATTTAAATGCTCATTTCTTATTCTATTTTCAGATCCTCTCTGGGATTTTAGGAATGTTGAGACGTGCTGGTTATAAAGCCCTAAGTACAAAATGGTCACGGATGGCTGGAATGAGGCATGTTCTAATGGAAACAAATCACTTGTCAGTAAGCAGCCTTCAAACTTTTGGACAAAAGCTCAAAAGGGTCAGGGAAAAAACATGTTTGTTGATTTAAAATGGCTGGATGCAGGTCGTCAGAAAGACATAGGCATCAATATTATTGAGGTAACTCTTCAGATCTATGTAAAATTAGAGTTTTAAATGAGGTTGAATACTTTGATGGTAACCACAAATGGAATGAGCAACTTACATTAAACAAAAAGGTCACGCATTATAAAGTGTGGTTAATACCAAAATGTAAAGCATGTACATCACAAACCAGTTGCAGAATGGAGCTCAGTTGTAAGAATTGCATTTAGGTGTATAGACATGGATGTTTATGAGAAAGACTGACTATGCTATATCTACTGAAATTTATAAGGGTGACCAGTATTCCTGTAGGTGTCTGTGATTCATTAATAGTTTTGTTAGGTAAAATAGTTTAGCTTAGCTTTATAGTGATTTGTTCATAAGTCTGTTTACTCAGCTTTGTGTTGGTTTTGACTCCAAATGAAATTCTGCAATGCAGTTGTTAATTTTTTTAATATTTGTTTGCCAGACCCATAATGAGATCTGTGACCCATGTACCAATGATGATGACAGATCAGCCCTTCTTTTTTCTGTATAATATTTCAGGTTTCTGTGTAAAATTAATAATGTTGGTCTATAATAAATTGTGTAAGGTGGATGAATTATAATCTTTGTGGGACATCATGTTAAATCTCCTACTGTAGCTTGGTTTCATAAGAAAACAAGGCTTATGCAATCTTTCTTTATGATCAGTCTGTCTGTCTGCTAGTCGCCCTCACAAGCAGTTTCTGAGCTTGTTCAGTCTTTAGCTGGATTTGAAGAGTGTTTGCATATAATTATGTTTTGACTAGATTTGTTGAAACTGCTTTCTGGCTAAAAGAAGAGAGGTGGAGGCAGTGCCACTGCAGAGGGAAGGCAGGTAAAGCAGTTGTCAGATAAGCAGTCAAAATGGGGGTCCTTATTACAGTACACATTGCTTTGTGCATACAGTGGGGACTGATGAGACAGCTCTGTACGGAGGTGACTGGGGAAAGAAATATGAAAGGGCAAAGATTTGACCTCCATTGAGTAACCACGTTTCATTTCAGTGTTCATGGAATAATTTAATTTTCATATGGAAAACAAAAAAAATAAAGGCAATGACTCTGTGTGGTAAAACGTGAGCTTCAAAGATGGTGTTCCTGAGGTTTACTCTGGTAAGTAAATATTGTTTTACTTTCAAAAGGAAGAAACTGAGACACTTGCTTCACAGAGTTTTGACTTGCTCAGAAGCACCATGTGACTCAGCAGCAACCACATACAGCATACAGACATGTTAAGGTATCTTAGAATCAAAGAATCATTTAGGTTGGAAAAGACCCTTAAGATCACTGAGTCCAAGCATAACTGTAACAGTGCTGAGCCCACCACTAGACCATGCTCCTAACCGCCACATCTACGTGTCTTTTTAATACCTCCAGGCACAGCGATGACTTTACCACGTTCTGGGCAGCCAGTTTCAGTGCTTGATAACCCCACTCCTGAAGATACATTTTCCCCAATATCCAATCCTTTCCCAAACCAAAGTGCAGCTTGGGACCATTTCCTCTCATCCTGCCACTTAAAACTTTCACCTGGCTACAACCTCCTTCCAGGTAGTTTTAGAGAGTGAGAAGATTCCCCCTGATCCTCCTTTTCACCAGGGTAAACAACCTCAGCTCCCTCAAGCTGCTTCTCATCAGACTTCTGCTCCAGATCCTTCACCAGTTCTGTTATCCTTCTCTGGACACATTCCAGCATCTCAATGTTGTTACTGTGGTGAGTGGTCTAAAACTGAAAACAGGATCCAAGATGCAGCTTCACCAGTGCTGAGTACAGGGACAAGATCACTGCTTCTCATCCTGGCCTGTGTGGCCAACAGCTTGCACAGGTCTTCACCCACCACATGTCCTAGCCTTCCCAAATATTCTCCTTCCTCGAGCCCTTGGAACTTATCAGTGCTCCTGATTCCTGCCTTTTGGGTTGCTCTTTGGATCATTTAAATCTGCATCTGCTTGTATTGCAAGAGGAGACCATTTCTTGTTTAAGAGCAATCTCTTGCCATCCACAAAGGCTGTTGTATGTGTTGCCATGACAAGGAAAATGTCTTCCAAATGCCACTGAAGAAGGATTGCAAATTTGCCTGCAGAGAGCTCCAGATGGTACAGACGAAAGCACTCCTGAGTTAGTTAGTGCCTGAGTTAGTTTTGCTTGGAATTATGTTGGAGGTTGTCTGTAGTATCCTGCTCTGCTCACCTGCCTTAGAGAGGGCAGCTGATATTCATACTACTCTTCTTTCCTGACCTGTCCATCATGTGAAGGACATTCTGAGACCATGGGGAGGAGTAATCGTGGGAGACACTCCATGTCTTCTCTTTAGATGCTACACTGCCTGGATGAAATCTTATCAGCAGTTTGGGTTTCTCAGCTTTGATGCAGATGTGTTTTGCAAACACCTTATATTTGCATTAGCAATGGCATTGCCCTTAACGTGGAGAGTGCTGTTTTAGTTCCTTCTGCACCACTCAAGTTCTGGGTTGAAGGCAGATGATCCATTGTAGGCTGCTCTGGGTGCTGGGATGGAGGAGTCAGGAGGCAAGGAGTAAGACTTACTCCTAGTGCCTTGGCTAGTTCGTATGTAGGAATGCAGAGGTTCTGGGAAAGTGCTAAAGGGTGAGAGGTAGTGGGGAAGGCAGATGTACTACTGCAAATTGCTGCTGCACCTTCCTGTAAGGCAAGCTGATTTCTCTATGCCCAAATGAGCGTCAGATGGGGAAAGGATTTTTAGAAAACATAAACCTTGATACTACATTAATTTCTGGGACAGAATTATGTTAGCTGCTCATGTGACTTGAATTTAATCTACGTGCACACACACACAAAGGTTTTGATTTTTATCACATGGCTGCCAAAAATAACAGTGAAACATGTAAGTTAAACATGCTGTTACAACACAATAGCATTTCATTAGTGTTCAAGGCAGCTCAGGTTTCCTTCTGAGCATATCACCAGGAGGCTGTGTAATGGAAGAGTCCAGAGGGCAAATGAAAGAACATTGCAACTTCATGGCATTTTGTTCTAAACACCAGGCATGGTCAAGGTTCCTGGTGAGTTCCTCAGTGCGTGGATTTAGCATCTTCAGGAATTATCTCTCACAATGTTCAATTTAACTTAAATATGGTAATACCAAATCGTCTGCTCCTGGAGTTTCTTTCCAAATTAAATCAGTTTGCCATACAAATAATTTCTCTCCAATCAACGGAGTCTCTCCTCTGTAACTCTTACTCTAATCTTATTTTCATAACTTACTACTTCTCTGACTTTCAATTAACCCTTCATTTACATTCTTTAGTTAGACACTGTAAGTGTAGCTTTTTGAAATTCTTCCCTAATGTGACTTTAGTGCTGCCACTTCAGTTAGGGGCATAGTAATAACTAATCTCTGCTCCTGTACTTCCGTTGCTATCTTGCATGATGACTTCTCAGAAGTTCTGAATTAATGCAGGTCAGTTAATAGTTTGGGGCTACATGGCAATATGATGCCTGGAAAAAAGTCCATCTGTAATCTGAAAGATCTTATGGGACTGTTGCATAACTTGGGGAACATAATAGCTCATTATCTAGAAGTCTGTAGTGTAAGGATGAGTAAACATGATTAATATCACTAAAAAAAAAAGGCTGTATTTCTTAAGCACTCTTAAGCACCCTTCTCACAATACTACCTTGTAGTTGCTCCAGGTACTGGTAGATGTTGGAAGGAAATGCTTCTGCTCTGGAGTCCTGTTTCCAGAGTCCTGTCACTTACCAACTCATCCTACATGTTGGCACAGTACAACCTCTGCTCTGAGTTTCCTTCCTAAATGTGACAGGTGTCCTGCTGCTGTAGAAACTCTTGTTGTGCTGTTTGCTCCATTCTGGCCCATTCTAGCCTGTATGTCATTCAGCAGTTGTCAACAGGACAAGAAGAAAATGTAAATCCCATTATTTTCTTAGGAAGTATTTTTTTAGAAGTCGATGGAGAAAAACACAGCAGCTAATATCTATAAATTGTGAGTATTTGTCTGTGTAAAATATAAGATTTTTTTCCCACCCTGCCAACAAGGTATTTTTTTTAGCTCATTATGTAATAAGAATTCAAGATGAGATCATGATAGCAAGACCACAGCAGTTATCAGGGAGTGTCCTGGAGCACTGAGCAACTGGCATGGTAGAGAGGGTTGTTACGAAATTGTTTTTAAAAGTAGTTCTGGAATCCTAAACCTCTTTCTGCTTATTTTAATGTTCGTATGCAATGTGTTGAATGTCTATGTCCTGAATTATGCTGCTAGTAGATCCTCCCAGCTGGTCTAGTTACTGTTGACTAGTAGGATCAAGTTTCTGTGTTAAAACTTTAAAAATAATTTAGTGATAGCTATGTTTAGTGACATCATTTTAGCACCAATATAACTTGACTCTCCCTTGCACACTGCCTGAGACCATACAACAGCTGTGTTGTACCCATATATGTCCCATCACTTCAGGCACAGTCACAGTCAAATTTTTAGAAACAGGGAATTACAGTGTCACTGATTACTGCATCTCCCTCAGCTCTGAAGGTTCTAAATTCACTACACAGATGCTTGAGCCTTCTTCAGTCTTTACAGACCTTTGAAGAAGTGTTAAAATTTTCCTAAAGGAAAGGCTGGGCTGATTATTTTTAATAATTTTGTTCCTTTTAGGATGAAAAACAAGAATTGAGAGGCAGAGAATTTCTTCTTAAAATACTGTATTGCCTTTATCATCATTTAGGTGCGGCAGGGCAATATTAATAGGTTTATTCTATTAATGAAGAATAGTGTTATTGAAATAATAATTGAAATACACTGATCTGCCCAATAGAAAGCTTTTGCATAGAGAACCTCTATTGTTCAGGGACAATTATTTCTGGAAAACCTCCTATCACCTGTCTTCCCTACCTACCTGCACTGCTATTTTCATGCTGTTGTGATTTGGTATCACTTGGCAGTTCTGCTTATTAGTAAGATAAAATGCACAGGAGTTACTGGCCAGAGTTTGCTCTTAGCTACATTACTGACAATTTAGAATAAGTTGGCTAGTGTCATTGACAGATGCCGAGCTATGAACAGAACTTGTCGGCCTTTTTCTATCAGTCAGGGATTTCTTTTTACTGATTTAAGAATACATTCTTCTCATATGTAGTGAAATAGGGCCAAAATCAGAATATTTTCCCATCAATTAAGAAAAGCTCTTGCTGCAGATAATGCTGTAATCTCCTGATATGAGTGGAAAGGCACTCCATAAAAAAGTAATACTGAGTATGTTGTCTCATGTGTCTCTAACTGGCATGTAATGCTATCCCTTATGTTTGTATTTCACAGGACAGCTAGTTTAGAGGATGCTGATCAAAGTTTTACTCTATCCTCACCATGGGAGAGATGGGAGAGCTAGGTTTCCCCACTCCTGCTCCAGGTCGAGTATAAAGCTGTCATTATTGTAGCCTTCAAGTCTGTGTAGCAAAGATGTCTGAGGAAAGTCCACTCAAGGCTGTGCATGGATTTAACTGTCCCTGCTGGCTCTCCTTTTGAAGTCCAGGTTACAGAGGGATTCAATGGATAAATCTGGCTGTGCTGTCAGTTTCACCCTGGAGAGGGTGATTTTTTTTTTCAATCTGATTTTTGTTGCAGGCATTCTTGAAAAACCTGTCTGAGGTCTCTGTTGTGGTTGATAAAGTTGAGGTATTAATGAAGAGAGGAGGTGATAATGCAACCTGTATGATTGATCCTCAGAGCTGTGGTCTGCTTTCTCAGAGGGACAAGCTGCTGCCAGTATTCTAGGAAGGCTGTGTGGTCTACCACAGCTGGCTACGGGCTACTGTTCCCATCTTGTTACAAAATTCATTCTGGTTAATAATAAATTCAGTTAAAAGCTATCTCAATAAAATAGTCTGACGTGGCTTATCAGACACAGTATTGTGTCAGGAAGCCAAAAGATGCTTTTGCTCCCAGTTTTCTCAGTCTTCTTTTTTAATTGTAGGCAAATTTCTCCCACCTCCACTCAAATCCATTCTCAGTCCTACTTGTTAGAGAGACAAATTTCTTTGGGAAAAGGCTGTATGTCAGGGTGTGCTTATAGGATGTCCAAAGAGGCCATGTCCGAGACAGGAACCTCTGAAATATGTGAGCCTCTGTGCTACATGTCACTGTTCCAGCCCTAAATAAACCAGTGTGTCCTTGAATGATGAGTCCCCTGCTCTCTCTGTAACCTACTGTAGGTTTGGGAAGTGGCTCACTAAACCCAATTTTCATAGAAGAAATCTGGTCTCCAAGGAAGAGAGTAAAAAGAGAGGGACAAAAAGGTTGATGCTGTTGCCTGAGTTAAGATGATGAAACATGGTAAGAGATGTGGGGTAGATGTAGGGTAGAGCCTGGTTTGAGAGCGAAAGCACAATGTTTGCAACTGATAGGAGATGGCAAATCGGTGAAGTGGCTCAAGTAAGGGTCCAGATGTTTTGCCTGTCCTCTGCAGCCATGACAAGCCCTAGCACAGTTACTGGGTCTGAGCCTGCAGGGCTTAGGGATCATAGTGCATGGGGCCTTTGCACTCCTCTCAGTTTGTGACTGACCATGAATGCAGAAGTGATTTCCTCTTCTTCTATAATTGAACTCTCCCTACTTTGATCCCAGGCCCCATGGGAGAAAAATGAAAAGCAGATAACCAAACAATTTCTCCTCTTATTTACTGAGTTGTAAATGTAAAGAAATTCAGCTGCAGCTGGAGTTAGGTTATTGCAGAAGTGATGGTAGTGAGAAGAAAATAAGTCCAATATGTTTTTCAGTTTAAACAAGAGGAAAAGCTTGGCATCTTCATGAGGGCATTTGCTCAAGTTTCTTTTAAAAATTTAAAGAGTCAAGACAAGAGTGCAGAAAATATTTTAATAATATCAACACTTTATTTCATAGCTACCTTGTTATGTTCTTGGTCCTCCACTGAAGGTAAAACTTTGAGAACTGACAGAATTCAGAAAGCAGCAATGGCAGTCATTAATAATATACTGCCATTTGCTCTACTGGGAAAGTGGTGTGAAAGGGTCAGTTAGCATTATGGATGGAAGCGAAATACAGATTTATAAGATTAAGATTATTTAATTGCCAGACAAAACAAAATGTAAGATACATCATATAACAGATGGTTCAGTAGAGAGGTGAGGATTTAGTCACATCTATTAACTTTTCTCTAATAAAATCACTGCCTTACATAGCATGAATTTTAAAGGTAATGTTTGCAAAGGCAGAGAGGAAAAAAAGATACTTCAATGCACTGCATAATAGTGATATAGGGCATAAAAGTTGACATAAAGCCCTTAAAAATAGAAGATTAGATGTGTCCAAACAAACAGAAGCAGGCATTTGAGTTCCATAAATCAAATGGGCACTGCAGGAACTTACCTGCGTTTGTGAATTCTGGCCCATGACTGATACTAAATGGATGATTTCACACAATAAGAAAAATCATGTGTTTTAGTTACTCCACTCACTCACCTGATTTGCCTGTGCAACTGTAGCAACTTTGCCAGCTGGCTGACCTGCAATTCTAGGTAGGTAACACTCAGAGCAAAATTCTAAATGTGGCAGCATGTGTGAAAATGAAAAAAGGACAGAGCTTCTGTAGCCACGCTATCCAAGCAAGCATTGCTTCATAGCTTTACTGGATCACCTACTGACTTCCTCCTTCGTATTTGAAGACAGGTTACTTCATGAAATAGGATACTAGGGATTGTGCATATATCCAAAAGCAACATCATCTATTGCAGATTGGTTTTGCTGTTTCAGAAAGCATGTTCACATACACAGTCTTGAAAGAAGGTGGGAGTGAAGCCAACATAGAATTAACCACACTGAATAACTTGCACATTTTCAATGAAGTCTTTCATGTATTCTCTGCTTTTCAAAAGTGAACAAGGGCCAAAACGAACCACATCACTTGGATTTGCTATAATGAACTCCTGCTTCTCTGCAGTCTGAATCTAAGCCAGTATCCTACACTTACCACATCATAAGAAACCACTAACCTTAACCATGAGGCCAGTACATTCATGTCTCTACAATATGTTCGTTACATTTACATTAATAAATGAATATAATGTTACAATGCCTGTGCCATTAAACAACACCTGTTCCATACAATGGAAACAAGGCACTCCATGATTAAATATATTATCTTCTTAACAAAGAACTGCACAACTGTTTGGCTAGAGCTGTGAAGCAAATGGTGTATTTACATATGAAAAGAAATTTGTGTACATTTGATGAATGACAGAATAATTGCTATATATGGCAAGAGAAAGAGATGTAAAATATTCTGTATATTCATTACTGCTATTGCCAGTAAGTTGGAAAGGCCTTGATACAGCTATGAATGTAACTTTCTTGACCACTGGAGCTAGGCAAAACCTACACAGGGTTCTGGCAGGATCACAAGAGTAAGTTTTAATCCTAGCAGGAAAACGTCCAGGATGATGTGTTCAAAATTAATTTTGTCCACTTGAATTTCAAAGGTCTCAAGTGTTTATCTTCCACCATTGCACTTAGAAGCCTGATCTGGATTTTAATAAATTGCTGAAAGTGATAATTTTTTTAATTTTTATTCAGTGAATATTATTC
>VWZD01010598.1:40718-51031 GCA_013396695.1 Sakesphorus luctuosus
AATATTATTCTTTTCCCTTGATTTAATTCATGTTAATCTCACTATACCTTTTAAACCACTCACAGTTATAGGTCTTGCCCCTACTAGCTAAGCAACTCCAGCCCAAACCTCTGTGGAAGCAGTGCGGGAAAGCTTTAAAGAGGGTAGAGCATACCAGGCAACAAGCTGCAGGATAGAAAAAGGTATGTGATCAAAGGGTTATAGACAAGACACTGGATAAAGGCAAGGGAAATTGATAGTATTCTGTTTCCATTACCTCTGCTACACACACATGCATGCACATACATAGACTGTGAAGGAGAGACATTTCATTGGAAATTTCCCTTGAAATTGCTGCTGGCAACAACTTTCTGGAGTTAAAAACTAGACACAGGAGTAGAGATGCTGCTCTTCATGCTGTCCAAATCTTAGCTGACTTGATAGGAGGAGGAAGATGGCAGCTTTGGTAGGTCATTGAAAGGGTGAGACATAGCAGGTAAATAGAAGGATCCTGCATGGGTGGGGAAGAACAGTAGTTCTTGATTTAAAACTATCCATGTTTAGAGGTGTTGATCTGATTTTCAGAAATGCTAAATTCTCACAGCAGAAACTGATGGCAGCAGGAAGCATATTCAGCAAATATAGAGTGCTCTCCAGTACTGTGAATTTTAGCTGGCAACTCAAACTAGTCACACAAATTAGCTACAGTATAGACAAATTTCACTTTTTTCTCATTTGCATCTAAAAATGGTAGTAATGACATCACATTTTTAGTAAATGCATTCAGGTTTATCTAAAGAAAAAAAAAACAAACAGGAAACAGTGTAAACATTTTGTAAAAGCTAGATAAAAACCCAAGGAAAGGAAGAATTCTCTTTGCTTGGAGGGTTTGAAAATCATGTAACAAATGACACCTGAGATTTCGTGCTGAATGAGTATGATAAACTAAAGTATTGAGTAAATGCATAGAGTAGAATAAGGGAAGATTTCAGTAGGAGAGTGTCTGACCATGTTTTGTATTATGTACTCACCTATAGGTATGCAATGGGTAACTGAATGTGGCTACAAGAACTGAGCTTGGGGAAGGTTGGGGGGACTCAGTTAAGAGCCGGACAAAAACCTTAATCCTGTTGCTTAATTTACCCATGTTCAAGGGATTCATTTTGTAAGTCTAATTATTCTTTTCACAGTTTTATTCTCCAGTGCAATTCATGGGTATGGAATACAAAGCAAGCACTTTCTGAAAGACAGCTGGCACAGCTGGTTCCTCAGAATACATGACCATTACGCAAACCTCATTTGTCAACCTACATTAAACTTGGCTTTGGCTTGGTTAGACTAGTGACCCCTCAAAATGTGGTGGTGTATACCAACCTTTTATTCTATAAACAATTTTCTCACAACTGATTTTTGTATCTGGACATCATACTGTAAGCTGCATAAATATCAAGCTGCTTGTGATTCACAAGCATACCCAAGAAATAGTGATTGCTTGGTAAAGCTTTTTAGGCTGGCAACTAGGGATCTCTGTAATGAGATCTTGCATGTTTGCTCATTCTTAGATCAGAACGTTCCTTGCCAAACCCTCAACCTTTAAGTGGAAATAGGACATATTGCCTTTCCAGGAAGACATGGATAGGATGGTGCAATCCTTGTGACACAGGCAGAGGCAAGGAGGCCTAAAAGAGGAAGGTCTCCTCATCTAAGAAGGTGTGTAACCACAGTTTTCCTCTTTTTACTGACTCTTGCCAGCAAGTTTGTGTGTTTGTGTTTTGGAACATAATGGATAGCAATCAAGTGTGGGCAAGAAAGAAAAGCTACAAATACTAGTGCTTTCATACCTGGTGTGAATAGAACTATAGCTCATAATAATGTTATTTGGTCTATTTTCAATTATTCCTCACTTTATTTAGTAACAAAATACAATTTCTCACAGTAACAGTAATAACTCTGATATTTAAAAACACAGCATTTTATCAAAACTACAAACTGTAGATATGCCAAACAATGTCCTAAATATGAGAAGAGAAGCAAAAAGGAGTGTGGCTAGAATAGTTAGAATAAAACGAGGAGTGACGGTACTGATTTCTTCATGTTATTTTTTTCCTGGTGTTTCATTTCGATCCCCATTTATCTTTTCAAGGTTACTGACATTTGATAAGGCTGGTAGCAGGACAAAAGAGAAGGGTAGATATTCTTCCTTCTTAGATTATTCCCAAATTCTGATCATCACACAATGATGCAGCAAATGATCTTAAGAATAAAAGAGGGTAAAAGAAAGAAGTTCTGAAATGAAAAATTTTGCAAATTAAAAGCATAAAAAAGTAATTTTTTCAAATTGTCAACTGAAATGTTGGCCCACTGGAATTTTTAAAAGTGTCTCAGCTCTGCTTTTGAACAATCAAGGTTTAATTTATGGTCATGAGTTAAGTAATGTTGCATTGTGTTGAGATTACTATCAGACTCAGTATAATATATGTACTAAACTCCCATTCTCATTTATGATTGTTTGTCACTGTCAAAAATAAGAATAGCTCTAAAGGATGAAATATTCAGTAATTGGTTTAACTTTAAATGAGATCCACTGCCAGAAAAATTTACCAGGATAATACAATTTCTCCTGCAAATGTTATTCTTCTTTTCTGTCCTTATTTAAAAAAACTTTGTGGACCTAGTGAAAATATCTGACCATATTCAGTGTAAGAAGGTTTGGATATTTTGTTTAAAAGAGAGGACATTGTGTTTATTTCCCTAGATTGATGCAGAGATGCAATATCACAAAGTAACTCTTACGTTCTGACATCTTTGGCCACTTTTGCCTTGAGTACACAGTTATTAGTAGATGTCGAAGTAACTCTGTTAGTAAACAAATGAACAGAAAGGATGTTAATACTAAGATGAGCCGAGGAGGCCAGCTAGAGGACAGAAAAGGCACTCTTGTCCCTCTCCTACTTAGGCCAGTCAAAACTGAAATCCCAAGATTTACATGGTGTAATATCAGATATGCTTAATAAATAGCATGATCATAGCATGGTAAAGCAGCAGATGTTACGACAGACAGCCTTCAGCTGGGGTTGTCAGAAATTTATGTGGCATCAAAGCATCCCTATCTCACCAGATGTCCTACTCCATGAGCCAGATAGGCACCTACAAGCTGGCTCCCTGGCTGGCTTCTTCTCTGAGGCTCCGAGCAAAAGACAAAGCTGATTAGCTTGAGATCCAAGCAGAATGCAGTACTAAGCACTACTGATAAATTAAACTCATTTACATTCTGCTCATAAAGATCCTTCCTTGAAAAGAAAAAGTTTCAGATGTGTTGTCTGCTCCAGATGTATTACACAATCTCTCCCCTGCCCAGTTTAGGTTTTAGTTGAAAAAGAGAGTAGCTGGAAAACCTAGATCTAGACTTCGAATTATGGTGCATAATGTTGCTTTCCCAAATAATAAAGACTGGGCACACAAAATTTGGAATGGAAGCAACAGGGAGTTTCATCCCCTTACAAAACTTACCCAGCAACAGCCCACTTACAAGGCTGGCAGAAGGGAGCACAGAGGATGACTGCTACAGAGCAGCATGTACATGCTCATCATTTGTAGAAAGTTATGTGTCTTATGTGGCAGTCATGTACTATGGTTTTCAGTCCTTCTTCCCCATCAATTTTTACTTGAAAAAGCAGAAGACTATTTGCTTCATCTTTTTCATTGGACAAATATTGTTTCTTTCTCCTTTCTGTATTTCTCAAGGTTATTTAAAATAAATTTTAGAGATTTTAACAGACATGAGAGATGTCATATTGAAAACCTTGACAAGAAAGTCCTCCATTAGTTTCATTTATGAAATGATGACACAACAGTATAGTACACAGACTGCAGCCAGCAAACCTTCAGAACAAGTCAAAGGCATGTTCTACGCACATGAAAGTAATTCAGAGGTTTTTATTTATTTTCTTTTGAACTTTCTTCTAAAGCTCCTAATGATGGCACTATTTGCATTACTGTGATACCACAAGCATGTCTTGGTAGGGTTTATGTTGTACTCTGTTTAGCAATTATAATGCCACTCACTAATGACCTAGGATAGCTTAGTGCACTAGTGAGTACATTTAAAAGTACATATTAATTAGATTAATTAGATCATTTCCCCAAAAGTTGTCACAAATAAAATCATAAATACATAAAAATTTCTGTAGCCCCACATGCACTTATACAGAGGTAAGTACTTCGGTATTCATGCAGTTCCTGGTGATGTGGTGATTCTTCCAGTGGGCATAGTGGTAAGATAATTGCTAAGAAATTAATTTTCTGTTCCCGTAAGTGACAGTCTATCTCTTTAAGTAGGTTAAATAAACAGCTTTTAAAGATTACTACCCATGTTTTTTAAAAATCATCTCTTAGGTTTTTCAACTTAGGAATTAGAAAATGTGACTGTTTTAATGTCAGTTTTTAAAGGGCTAGAAAAGCTGCAAATAGTGTGTGCAGTAAATCTGTGCCATGGCAGAAACAATCAGAAGAGTAAAGAGTAATGATTAAACATTTAATCAGAAGCATTATACTTTGTTGTGTTCTCATTGTAGCTGCAGGAAAAGATGCTGTAACAGATCTTTAAATAGAAAACCTGAGGCTAAATTCTACTTCATCCATCAAAAGCAGCTGCTAGGAGATGACCTAATTTTAGTGGCTTATCAATTCCTTAGTGCTTGTTGGTTGATGTAACTTTGATCCTCTGATGCTAGATGACTTTTGTGCTGAATATAGCTAGAATTTAATGTGAATCTTTTGGATGGCTGCCCAGCCAAGCTGGATAATCCAAACAAAGAGAGCAAGCAGTACATGATTCAAGCTACTCACGTGTACAATAATACAAATATATGTATCCTGATTCCTTTGAGCAATCAGCTTCATGTCACCAAGCACGTATTTCAAATACAATGTCCTTGTGAGATTTTTGGTCAGTTTTTTTTGTTTTGTTTTGGGTTTTTTTGTTTCTGTTTTTGTGTGGGGTTTTTTTCCCAAACAAAGATCTGCTTTTCATTGGAAAAATAACACAAGATGCAATGAGACTCAGCTGCTGCCAAGAAATAATGATAGAGTCAATAATTGTAGGACGTTTTTAATGAATGTTTTCCAAGCAAATCATTGCCATTTCAAAGGGCTGTTATTTCTATTTATGTAGAGATTAGCCTACACGTTATCAAGGAGAGGGAATGGTTCTATGATTTTTTTCTTTTATCATTAGTTTTTGTAGCATTTTTAAGGGATTTTTTTTAACACCAGAAAATGTCTTTGTCTCTCTTTCTAGCTTACTCTTTATCTGGGTTTGCTTTCCTTTCCTTTTCCTTTCTCTCCTTCTCTTTTTGGCTCTTCACTAAAACCATCTGTGACACACATGCAAGTTGATGGGTGTGTGAGCAATGCTTCACACATACTTAGTTGCCCTACTTGGCATTATTTGCTAGTGATTAAGATTATGCAGTAGTTCTTCTTGTCCCATTTTTTTATTCTCTTAGCAAATTAAGGTAGGAATAAGAGTGTGATCAGACTATTGCACATATCTTTTTTTCTTTTAATTTCTTGGAGAGACTGTGTCTAGAGTTTAGGCTGGGGAGGATTTAGACTGGGAAGATTAGACTGGCAGGATTTCTGGGTTTTCTTGAGGGCACTGACAATCATGCATTGTGTGAGCTTGAGCCAGTCACTTAGGGCCCGTTTTTCACACTCCAGTTGAAATAAATGGAAACTGCATGTGCTCAGCACCTCTGCAAACCAGGTCATTTATCTCTCCTCCTTTTATTTATGCACTGATAAATATAACAACCTTCTCCTTTGCATATGCAAACTGGATAGAAGGATACAAATATGGGCAGTTAAACATGCAAATCCCTCATTTTGATGCACAACCATCCATTTCATACAACCAAGGATTTTACATTTGCAGGCCTTGGATTCTTTTTGAAAACATGAACCATAAATAACAAAATCCATACAAACTTGTCAGGAAGGCACAGCTGAAATTAATATGTTTGTGTAGCTTCTTTTCTATAATTTCACTTTTGTTAAAAATACTATTAACTATAATAGTCATTTTAGCCTACTTTATTACTGGATTAAACCTTGTTATCAATGTGCAAATGCCTTGGGCATTACATGCTAATTGTAGGTTATTACACAAGACTCAGTGTTAGCTGTTTGACACACTAAGGGATTCTGAGGTGGACTTAACTATCCTTTCATGGTACCTGAATTTCTTCAGTGACAGTAAGGGTGACCAAAGTGGCTGGCCAGCAACCCAAGAATGTCCCAGTGAAATGCCTGTAGTGCCTCAGTATGCCCTTTGGACATATAAAAAGGGCCAGATCTGTTAAAAAAAAAGCAGGAGAAAGTTTGTGATAAGCAGTCAGATTGACGCCCATTTTCACTCTGCCTACCACTGCTCAAAAAAAAAAAAAAAAAAGGTGTTAAGAACAAGTTTCTTCAATGGAGATCCATGTGATCTTTAAAACAGTACTGTTCCTGATACAAAAATGTCAGTGGCTCCCAGCCTGGCTTCTCTGTCCTGCTTGTGCAGGAACTCAAGGGAGTCAGAAGCACTGAGGTCTTTCTTGCAATCACAAGATACTGTCCACCAGCTTCAGTGCTGCTCTGCTGCTTTAAAATGATCCAATTTTGGTAAATATAGCATTTTAAAAAATAATTCTTTTCCTTAGCTTTGTTGTGAAAAAAAAAAGTTTATGGTTTGCCCAAGTCTCACAAAAAGACTAGAAAAAGATTGTCTTACCTGGAGCTTCAAATCTGGATCCTCCTTGCTAGGACAATCTTTCTGTCTATGCACCCTTATTTTCCACTTTCCCTAGAACTCCACAGTGACCCCTTTCTCATGGGATTGCCAGCTCATCATGCAACTGAAATGCAGGTGGATGTCCCTACATGCCAGAGGAGGCCTTTTTCCCCAAGACATGATGCTTTCACATGTCTGGTACGTGTCAGTCATGGGCTGGGGAAATGCTTACCTTTTCCTTGAAGGAGATACACAACTCTAGTGATGGCATTGAAGGATACACAGCATGTATGCAACCCTCATCTGCATTTCAGGTGACAGGAATTGCCCTGGTCAGAAGGTCGAGCACTCTTGTGGCAGAAAAAAGAGCTGAATTAACAGCTTTTGTGCTATTGTCCCAACCTTCCCAGTGTGCCATTCAGCTTCCCAAACTGAACCTGATAATTAGTGTTGTGTGTAACCATGAGCTTGCCAGGAGTCTTTGGTGAAACTGAACCAGCTTCAACATTAATAACCGAATTTTATTCTCACTGGACTGCACAGATTATTAACTTCAATGGAAATAATCTTACATGCTCTATAGGCATCAGAGAACAAACAGCTGTTGCCTCTAGAAAGGAGCGATGTATTTTGAGAATGAGGCTTGCAGACAGGCATTCCAGACTCCTCATGCTGGCTTTGGGCAGATTCTGTGTACTTGCTGCCTTGTCCTCCCCATGAAGCACAGATAGAATTGTTTTGCCTTCCTTTGTTGTCAGTATGCATGAAGATTAAATAAATCACCTAAAAATTATGAGCATTAAAGTTACTATTATTTTATACAAATATCAGAAGCCTCTTGCTTATAATCAGTCTCTGGGCTTCTGATGTTTCACTTAAAAATTCATACTTGTATGATGTTTTCTTCTGCATTTATGGCTTTATACTTTGTTGAGTGTTTTGCGATCCTCATTAATAACTAAGAAAGCTCCTACCTTATGTGATATTCTAAAGATTAATTTTGTACTTCGTGGTAGTGAATTGATATTGCAAAATGCCAGGCTTTACAACTGTCAAGACTGCGTAAGTAGTTACTGCTAATAGCAAAAGTGCCCTGCTTGCAAGATGAGCTGCTAAGCAGCATCACCGACTGGCCCAGTTGCCTGGTTTACAGAGGAAGCCAGCTGAGGCAAGGATGAGCTGGGAACCCAGATACATCTCATTGACCTGGATGTGGCAGCTGTACTCTTCTACCTGGACTTAACCCACATTCTGGATATCTCTGGATGTGGGTTAACCTAGTTGCTAAATATCCCTGTGCATTTTTCAACCCTCTCACAGTGTTTGTGAATACAATGTAAATGAGGCTACAGTACTGTACATTACCTGTGTGAAAACAGGCTTTTAGATCCATCAATGTCATAACATAGTTACAAGATCAGATGCAATGAAAAATGAGAAATGACCCTGAAATGTTTTTTGGTGGCCAAATTGTTCTTCCAGCATGCTTGAACTTCTACTTTTCAACAGTGTGAAAGCCAGTTTAAACATGATTACTTGTTATAGAGACATAAGCACTGAGTGTTACTAAATGATCACAAATGAGCAGTTAGCAATTTGAAAGCACTCAAATTCTGAGATGTTTATTTAATGGAGACAATATCCTAACTAATGTCTGCTACAGGTCAAGTGAAAAAAAAGTGGATACAGAATCAGATATTATAAAAGTAAATACCAATTTTTACCCTGCTTTATGATATTTATGTTTCTTTTCATTTTATTCATGAAGTGCCATGTATAAGAGCTCATCTTTATAAACACTTATGCTTTGCAGCACTGTAGTTGCTGTGGTGTGCTAAAACTGAAAACTGAGTTTTTCTTGCCCATAATACTACTATTTTTTCCTGCAATCAGACATGTGCATGTGGAACAACAGTATAAAATACCAGTTTGCCTTTCAACAAGTGAACAGAGAATTTGGGGCATTTTCTGGCACCTTCTGAAGAAATGATCTCATGTATTTATGAACTGTCTGGATGTAATCCTGTGCAATGCATTCTAGGATGGCCCTGCTTGAGCAGAAAGGTTGGACCAGATGACCCACTATGGTCCCTTCCAACCTGACACATTCTGTGATTCTCTGATGTGTGATTAAAGTACCAGACATTGATCACAAGTGCGCAGTGCCTGTGCTAGTAGTCCATAAATATCCAGCTGACTAACTTGACTTTTGGAAAATACTTTGAGCAAAAGAATGTGTTTGTTAGTCAAAAATGGGACTCCAAAAAATACCTGGTCTTGACATTCTGCAACATGTAAAACCCACATGACTGGAAATACAGTGTCAGTGGTGATCTTACTTCACTGAAACTTTAGAGCAAACTAGTTCATGGAGGTGTAACAGTCACCATCAGCACTGGTCTTGGGCAAAAACCTAGAAGCTCATGGTTCTTCTTGGGCAACAGAGTAAGATCAATGAGAGGCAACTGTGACCTACAAGGGTGCCTCTAGAGGCACCTGACTGAGGCTGCGAGACCTCTGGACAAGCATGTTGAAGTTTTGCCTCAGTTTACTGGAAATAGCTTTGTATAGCTTTTACATGAGCCCACGTAACAACCATGGGTGAGCAGGGAGTGAGCCCAGGTCTTCCACATCCTTGGCAAGGTAATGCACCACTTTCTTCCTTTTTTTTTTTTTCTGATGTTTTAATGCACAGAAGAAACTGGGACTGAAGAAACAGCAAATCTGCTACAGCCCATGTGACTCAGACAACTATGAATTTCTTTGCTGTTCTGGTGATCTGCTGTGTTTAAAAAAAAAATAACCATGTTTCAATGATGAGGTTTGTAACAGAGTTAGTTGCCAGGTCTAGGTTTTCAAAACAAATTTCTTTGGTTCATTTTAGTGTTTTGTTGTTTGGGGGTTTGGGGGCTTTTTTCCGCTTCTGCTTGAGAAAATACAGGAAACAAGATCTGTGTTATGTAAGAATTCTCAGTGTCTTTTTTTGGAAGGAAGACCCAGACTGTGCTACATTACCATCAATGGAAATGAGAGTTAGTAGCCTAATTCTTTTGCAGCAGGGGAGATTAGAGCATATTGTGGATATTATATCAGAATATATACTGAATTTCCCAAGGGTTTCTCATCAATGGCAACTGCAGAAGTTACTTTTATGCCACTTCCACTCAGCTGACAAGAACACTTGACATTTTGAGAAGGTTTAGAATAGAAAACATTAGCAGTTCGTGCTGATCATGTAACTCATTGGCAAAAACACTACTGTTTAAATATCATGTTCAGTCATCGCTGGATTGAAATCTAATGAGCATAAAAGATGAGTACTTCTCAAAAGTGACTTGTTTTGTAACTTTTACAGTTACAAACTTTCAAAATTAAGAACATGCGTATTTTCTTCTCTCCAAATACCATTTCCAAGGACAGTGTCTTTTTGTGGCTTGGAAAGGTATTCTAAAGAGCTGCAAATAAATAGTGAAGGTTCTGTACTTTCTGCTTAGTGAATCCTCAATAGAAAATCTTCATTATTATGAACAGAATGAGTAATCTTGCTAAGGGTATAGTG
>VWZD01010598.1:51285-82921 GCA_013396695.1 Sakesphorus luctuosus
ATGGTAATTTCTGTGGTATGGTTTCAGCCAGTTCAGGTAAAGAGGTGAAAGATAACTCAGTAACTCAGTCTGGGAGTTAACTTGCACCATGATGTGCAGTTCAGAGCTTTGTTCACTAAGAAGGAGGTAAAGGAAATCTAATTTCAAGCTCTGTTGGAAATGGAGGGGACTCAGACAATATCTGAGAGATGGCAAGGAAAACTTGGTTGAGGAAGGCATAGGATAAAAATTAATGACAGATATAAGAGTCAGGGGGAGAAATTGAATTATTTATTTGAATCCCCCCTAAGTGTCTCCAGAGACTTCATTCCATCCCATCCTAGCTTTAGCTTTTTAAAAACAAATCCTCTCTCTTATTTTAAATAGCGGTATGCTAGAATTAGAAGCACTTATCCAAACCATCCAGGCTTTAACTCTCAGGGCTCAGAAAAAATGGAACCTGGAACTGAAACAGCTTTGGTTTGGCTTTTAAACCCAAACCACCATTATTTTTCCCACCCTTATAGTTAGGCTAAAACAAAGAACTAGCACTGAATGTATAAAAACAGCACACAGTAGGAGAATGAAACACTAAACTCTAAAAGAACAACTGCATTTCAGCTACTTTGCCCTGTGCAATGCCAACTTACATGATATTGGAAAGATAGTAGAATTTTTGCACCCAGAAGCAGTTATGGAAGGAAGTAGGGTCATTTTGGGAGCATGGAGCTATACTGATGTAGCAGTGCGACTGTCACCACAGACTTCCACTGATGTTACATCCCAAATCTATCTGTGATAGATAGCTTGCATCTTGGCTTAAGAATAGCTAGAAGTTTGAAACCATTTCCATTATAGTATGTGTACCCTTTATCACTTTGCTTCATTACTGTGGTAATCTGCTTCACTGGAAGTGTTTATAGAAAGCTTGTTCTAGAGGTTAGAAAACAAAAATTGCTTTCATCGTTGGGCTTCTTCCAAACTCCATCATTAATTGTAAATATATCTTCTTAAAATCTTTTTCACACAATCTTTTTTTGAAAACTTCACTATTTAAAGGCCTTTGTAACATCACAGTTTGCCAAAGGCGATATTGTCTAAGGGGAAAAGGATCCAGGATGAAATGGTTTTCTTCTTTTTCCACTTGTGCAATGTCTCATTACTGTTAATATTTGCAAGAGGGATGATTTTTCTGTTATCAGCATATCTCCTGTACTGCACTTGCAGCATTTAATAGCTGTTAAAAGAAATAAATTTTAAACATGTTTTGCTACAGATGAGTTTGGATTAACTCTCTCTCAACCTCTAAAATCCTTAGGACTTTTTAAACAGTAATTTGCTGGGACATCTTTTTAAGTTTATGGAGCCTAGGTATTCTACTCATAATGTAAGCAGTATGAGAATAATGCTTAATGAGAATATTCCCTCTGGAGATATGTCCACTAACAAACAAATTATGTGGAAAAAATTATAAATACCTTAGAAAAATTCCAGGCAATCTTTGTGCATTTGTCATGAGATAAATCTCCCTTTTATGAGCATTCCACTGATCCTTTCCAGTTCTTTTTATTTTTTTGTAATGTTTTGTTAGAGAATACTTGCAAACTATTTTGTCTTTTCCAGGAAAAATATGGAAGGGTTGTTGCATCTACTCCAGAGTGTCTTGGTCAGAGTTTTTATTGGAGAGAATAGAAGTTGTACATACTTCAAGTCTTGTTCTGCACAAGGTCATCTGGATGCTCTAAGACATGTTTTGAAATAAAATTATAGAATAAAATTTTTAAACCTACCTAACAACAACTTCCTCACCATGGGAAACTTCTGTAAAGAATGATGATGTGTACTGAACAGTGATTCAATATTAGTGTAATTTCCATTAAGAGAGAACCAAATTTTAGGACACTGCATAGAAGACAAACATCTTCTGCTGACTCAACCTTATCTTGCTTCATATTTGTATGTTACAGTATCTCTGGTCACTATCAACTTTGGGTTGATGCTGCTGCTGACACATCAGTCCTGCTTTTATTACCTTCTATGGAAGGGTCTTACACCCAGCATAACTGAGATGTGAAAACAGGTGAAATGTACACGTGTTCTTTTACAGTCTTTTTCCTGTGCAGGAAAGTCTGGGGTTTGGGTTAGGTTGGTTTGGGGTTTTTTAATAGTTTGAGTTAACATCACAGATAGACTCATGGGTGGGTATATATCCAATACATATATTGCTTTAAGAAGAGGTGGGAATAGCTGGAGGGACTCATTAGTTTTATTGTTCCACTGCTGCTAGAAAATTACATGGCGCTTTTCTCCAGCCTATATTGAACTGGAAGAGCTGCCAGAAGCTTACCCACTGTTTTCACAGAAGTAGTATATTATCTGAGAGCTGGTACATTCATTTACTCACATGTCTAAGGGTGAACTAGTGCCATTTGATTTAGCCTGGAGAAGGGGGCTGCTTAGACTCGCTAGGGAAGCAGTGCAGCAGTGGTGGCAGGAGACAGTAAAGTATAGGATTACTTGGTGGCTTACTTTCTTGAGAAAATAGGGTCACTCACTACAACTGGAAAACAGTTACTGCAGTCTACAAAAGATTTTGGCACAGAAAAGAATTGTGAGGAAGGGACTTCAGACATTTCTGCTATTTCTGCCTATCCTCTTTTTCTGCTCTAAGTATTGGAGTATGCTGTCTTTCTGTGGTGGTCTGGTGGTCTTAGGGAACAGACTGTCTTGTGGGAACTTGGTGTCACCCTAAGTGAAAAGAGTGGAGATGCTGGGTTTGGGGACAAGTGCTTTTACTGTTGCTGCTGTGTCTCAGTGACTCAAAAATGTCCGGTATCACCATTTCCAAGAAGTAGAGCAGTTCAGCTTGGTGGGGGAGCACAGGCCATCATCTACTGTCCCATTTTCCTGGCAGAGAGGCTGGGAGTAATGCCTTAAAACAACAGTCACTGACCTGGTTAGTTCATAGAAAGGAGAACACCTCACCCTGGAAGGATACAAGAGTTTTTGGAAGGACTCTGAAGTCATTCTGGGACTGAGACTGTGCACACCACCACAATATAAGAAAGATATTAAGCTATTAGAGACTGTCCAAAGGAGGGCAATGGAGATGGTGAAGGGCCTTGAGAGGAAGCCATATGAGAAGTGGCTGAGGTCACTTATTCTGTTCAGCATGGAGAAGAGGAGACTGAGGGGAGAGCTCATTGCAGTTACAACTTCCTTGTGAGGGTAAGAAGACAGATAGGCACTGATCTCTTCTCTGTGGTTACCAGTGACAGGACCCAAGGGAATGGCATGAAGTTGTAGCAGGGGAAATTTAGGTTGGATATTGGAAAAAGGTTCTTCACCCAGAGGGGCGTTGGGCACTGAACAGGCTCCCCAGGGCAGTGGTCACAGCACAAAGCCTGACAGATTTCAAGAAATATATGGCTGAAACTCTTAGGCACATGGTGGGAATCGTGGGGATGGTCCTGTGCAGGGCCAAGAGTTGGACTCAGTGATCCTTTTGAGTCCTTTCCAACTCATCGTATTCCATGGTTCTGTGAATCTGAGGGAGGAAATGTAAGATGCTGTTGAGTCTTGGCTTGAGAGTGGAAGAATATGTAGCAATGCTAAATCTAGTTTGTCTCTGTGTGAAATGTTCTTTGTTGTGCTAGATAATTTAGAGAATTACAAACTGCATTTATAAATAAGCAAATCATAGCACTGCTGGAGGCCCAGGGAGAACAAATACACACATGTGATTGTTAGGTAGTCAGTAATGGGATGTTGTCTTTATGATATTGTGGCTACATGCTTTGCATGGAGGACTTAAACATCTACTAGAAGCAAAATCCATTAGGAATGGCAATTGTTTCCTCATACTGGCTTTATCCAAGACAGCACATTGAAAATAGGCTGTTTTCTTCTCCAGTCCTTCCTTTTGAGATGACAGGAACTCCCCCCACCACATCCTTAGCACAGGAACAAATTGACTTAATGCTTTCTTTTCACTAAAAATTTTGTGGGTTTGAATTTGTTGATGCACTTCTGCTGCCATCTTAATGCAGATCCCAAACTGATCTTGAATTTCAGGGAATGGAAAATCCTGATAAACATCTGGGCTGCTGTGAAAACAGAGGACAAAGTCTTTGTAGTAAAATGTCTCTGAAATATGCCCATGAGAAGTGTTTGATGTGCTGTAAAAGACATCTCTCTGGAAAAAAAAATGTTTTTCCTCTTTGGCTTCGTTGATCAGACTCTGGAAGTAAATGACACAAAGTAACCCTTCTTCTCCTCTCCTACTGCCCCCCTTTTTGTTTGATCTTGAAGTGATGTGATAATGGTGAGTCTGTAACTTGAAAGTAATTTCTGTAAAGACTTACAGCATGAACAGAGGGGGTTTTATTTTCTGCTGCTAAAGGGAGAGATCAAAGTATGATCTAGAGATTAGACCTGTTTTGAGAGAGAAAACTGAGCAGCCTATTTCTTCCTTTGTCACTGAGCTGCTTCATCAAACTGGGCAAGTCACTTAACTTCTCTGTGCCCTGGACCTTTGCTGTGTACTGTAGGATTCAGCTCTTGTGCTCGTAACAAACGTTTTGCATGGCTTAATCATAAATGACTGCCTGTGTGGTAATTAGCCTCAGTCAGTGCAAAGTTTATTATACTTGTTGTCAACCTTTACACCAATTCAGAGGACATGAGGGCTGTTTTTTTATTTAGTTTTGGTCACAGCTTGCGGGAGGTGAAGAAAGAAAGCACTGAGATCTGCAGAGGAGTTGAATGCAATGGCACAGGCTGTAGGCTGACAGGAATTTCTGGGCTCAGGGCTGTACTTTACAAAGGATGCTGACATCAGAGAACATTATTACAGTATTTTATATTGGCCTGAATGAGTTTAAACAACCAGCTGAGCTATTAGCAGCAATGCACACAGTGCAGGCCAACCTTCCAAATAAGTCCTGTGTCTCACACTGGCTGCACTTGACTTTTGGTCACCAGGTTTTTGGTGTTTGCTACTCAGTCTAGTTCAAATAACACTAGTTGAAGTATGCTGGCTTCCTCTTACAGCTGTAGTTTGGAGACAGTGCTTGCTCGTAAGCTCAAACTGGCAAATAAAAAAGTCAGATTTGTAGTCTGCCAGTGTGCTTGCATCTATACCAATGCACAATCTGCTGAAAACCAATCGACTGTCCAAACCCTCCAAATACTAGGATAAAACTGTGTCAACAGTTGTATCCTGACAACCCTGTGAGCACTCTTATATGTTGCAGAAATCAGTTAAAATCAGTCTAGAAGGAAAAAACTTGTGGAAATCCCTTTGCTCTAGACAAGGCTGCAGTTCTGTCATCTGTAAAGAAAGAGATGTCCGTAGTGTCCCCTCCTGGGGCAATACTGGAACTTTGATCTGTAAGTACATGCAAAGGACATGTGATTAAATCAGAGGTACAGGAGCAATACAATAGTATTCTGTGTGTGAAAGCAGTCTCACATCAGTTCTGCATTTTGTATACAGGCAGCCTAAGAGAAGAAAATCTCTGCTGCAAAATGTCTGCAGTCTCTGTCCCTGGAGTATCAGTAACAGTTGAAGAAAACTTCCAAATGTTGCATACTTCTGTCAGGGAAACAGGAAAGCTGCCTTACCCCAAGGTATCAACAGAGAAACCCAGGAACAAAGATCTTAACAGGCTCTGGGTGTGGTAAAATGTGCTATTTTTTCTTTATTTTGATACATCTGAGAAAGAAGCAAATTCCCTAACTTCCCAGCATGACACTGCAAAGCAAACTCTCATGAATCCCTCCAGCAGTTGCAACAGTCTCTTCTTGCCCTCTGCCCTTTGTCCTTCTAAGGGAAAATGTTGGGTGGCATACAACATTTAAAAAGTTAATGACAGGCTAGCCTCTAAAAGCTAAGACTTGCTGCTTTGCATTGCAGGAGCAGACAAACAGGAGGGCAGCCTTTCATACCAAATGTCTGAGAGTACCTTATTCAGGGAAGCACTGGCAGACTATAAAGTACTCTGTTAATTATTGTTGACATTGCATAGAGAGCTTCATGCTGTTCCTTCTCTGCCTGCTTTGACTTAATTTGTTTGAGAAAGTACTTTTTCTGTGCTGCAGATTATGTAAATTCATATACTCTACTGCACTGACAGATGTGTCTTTGTTTTAGAAGAAACCATTATTTTTTCCAGGACTGAATGTGAATGAAGCATTTCACATTGGTGGCTTCCAAAAATATTTATAAAGTGAAGCTGTGCAGCTCAAAATATTTTGCCCTCCTACACTGACATTCACAAGCCTTTACAGCAGTCTTATCAAAAGCATTTGCAGTGGAACGTGCATGAGTCGGCCACAAAGACTGGTGTAGTCAACAAATGACTGAAAGCACACATTTTAGTCAGCTCTACCCCACACAATGTGTAGCAGAACCCAGATAACACAACTGTAACTAATAGGGCAATTATTCTATATTGTGGGTCAAAGACTACCTTATAATGATCCCTTGCTCTCATAACTCTTGCATATCTGAGGAAACAGGATGAAGAAATAGAAAGCAACTAAAATTCCTCTTTCTTCCTCTTTCTGCTGGTGAAATACAGTTTCACTGTTCACTGACTGCCACAGGCAGAGCTTTTTCTGAGTCATGATAGCTGCTGATGGCGCTGACAGTCTGGCTGTAAGTAGTGGTATTGTTTGCCTTCCACATCGCCATTCTACTTCCACTGACCACTGCCTTAGGTGTTCTTCAGCTCACTCTCCCACTCACTGATACTTCCTAAATGTACTGCTAAGAAAAGGAGCATGCTGCATTCACTTGAGTAGAGAGATATGCTCCCTGTGAACACATAAATGCATCAGACTTACTCATAGGTTTCATTATAAATTAAAATTACCTCTCTGCCAATTGATTGTAATTACTTCCATAGTCTTCACCACTGTATTGAAACCATGGCTTCCCACATATTTCTTCTGACAAGGAGTCAGTCATCCAAGGGAACTGGCAATCAGTGCCCTCCAGCTGCAAGTAGAAGAGTATGTCTGACTTAACTTCATCAGCATAGGGACAATAATTGACCCATAAAACCATACATATTCCATGTCCATTCTCAGCTTTCTGCATTGCCATCTTTAAAGTTATAAAATATATAATGAATAGCAGTAAATCCAAGGAATTCTACTTATAAACCCACTAATTAATGTTAGCTCCATTGGCTTTGGTCAGCCCATCCCTGTCGCAGAGACCTGGGGACACTGGGGCTATGTACCATGCTGAAGCCCTCTGATTCTCCTCATGAGGCAAATGAATAGAAAAGACATTTTAAACAATGTGAAATCTCCCTTGCTGAATTAGTATAGCAGAAACTCAACAGCAAGAAGAGGGAGAGTCTGTTCTATGCTGTCCTGCCTTCCTAAATATGAGCTTGTGATTATGAAAAAAAGGTGAGTAGTTTCACTCAACAATGAACAGGAACTCCAGCTAATCTCCCTTCTTCATTATTTAGGAGATGGAATATCACTCTAGTATGCTCAGTGATTGTACCCTGGGTAGGATGCCTTTTCCCTTTAATGGGCATAGACGTTTCTTTCCTCATAATCCTTGCATTGTTTGGACACATTCCTTTTTTGTACATTTACATTTTTCCATTGCTAGATGATTATTTTTTTTTAATTGCTAATGACTGTGTGACTCTTTTGTGTGAATTCTGTGGTATTTAAATATGTCAAAATGACAACTGTCTCAGCAGAAGATCATTTTCAGAGGAGATCAGTTGATTTCTTTCTGGTATAAAGCCACTTATTTGGGGGTTTTTTGGTGCCTTTTGGAGGCTTGTGCATTGAAATTAGGTCTCAAACTTGGAAACAGGAAAGAATAGCACACTTTCAAGCATGTATTGCCATATATATTCTACCCTGGTATTATAGTTTGCAGCAGGTGAGAAAGCAGTTAATGGGTGAACAAGATTGCAATAAAAGAAATTTGGAAAACATTAACAGCAGACACATATGTTTCTTTTTATCTTAATAATTTCCTTTAATGAATTTGTAGCTTAATTAAAAAAAAACAAACAAAAAACAGAAAACAAAAGAACAAAATCAATTTTCCCTGTTGGTCAGTACAAAGTAAGAGAATGCTAATAATTTTGATTAAAATATTACTAAAGTTAATATTTTGTGAACTTGGCTTGAACAGAAATAAGATACAGTGTTTATCTCTAATATAACCATGGCAAGGAAAGAGGCAATTAATATGACAGATCATTTCAGACTATCTGAAGAACTGGATTATACGATGAGAGTTGACAGGGATGTTCTTCTGGCATGAGGTAGCCCTCCAGACAAAGGATGACATGTACCTGAACAGAAGGCATTTGTTTTTGATGGCTAAGCCATAACTGTGAAGTAGGTTTCCTTTCCTCTGGGAACTTATCTCAGATTTCACCTGCTCCTACTGCAAGTGAAGAGCACCTTTCTTTGACCTTGGCATTTTTGGCATAAACGTTTAGACATGTATGTAAAATCTCAAAACAAACACTCCTCTCCTTGGGGAACAGATAAGTGAAACAAACATGTGACAGATGATAGTGACGTTACCTAATGCATGACCAATTTGCATGTATATTCTGCTCTCACTGAAGTTGTAAGTGGCTACAGAATAAAAACAGGTCATGTTATGACACCAGTGTGCCTAACATATTAGTGAGCAGGTACATAGGCATATGCCTTGACACAGACACAATGTTTGAAGATGTTTGATTTCCCAAGAAAGGCCTGAACTTGCATCCAGAAGTCTTGCTAGAGCTTTGAAGCTTTGTAAAAATTCAGTTTCAAAATTCACCTCCGGCCCAAAAAGTACAAATGAGTTTTTGCAACCAGCTCGTGAAATATTCATCTTCCCATTGCAACATGGTGAGTCTGTCTTGAGAAAGCCTTTTTTGGAAAACATTACTTCAGATTGCGTGATTATGATTGGTATGTTTATAGTCCCTTGTGTGAACCACCTTTTATTGAGAAAAGCCTTGCTACTGTCCCTCATCATGTGTGGACACAGATGCCTAACAGCAGCTGCAGGTGTGTAGTGCTCACCAAGATGCCCAACTGCATGGAGAGAAGGGAGAAACAGAACTGGCGAAACTGGTTTTTGAGGCTTATCTAGGGGCTTCCTGATGCTGGGTCTTGTTCAGGCAGGCTATAAAACCTGCTGTGACAGGGTGGCTTCAACTGCAGAGGGTCTTGCACTCCTGGTTTTTTAATCTTCTCTCACTTCCATTTTTGTCCTTATCCCTTCTCCCCTTTTTATAGTGTTTTGTTTGAAAGAATACACTGACAATTCTGAGTACTGCATTGGAGGGAGGCTGCAGTTAAACTGGCTCCAGACGTGCTCCAACTGGCCTGGCTGTGTGCACTGAAGAGCAAAGCCTTGCTTTTCGGCTGGGAGTAGGCACCCATGTGCCAGGCGATGCACGTGGCTGGCTGCCACAGTTACTAACCTAATACTAACTGCATAAATTGTGGACATAAACAGTGTGTAGTGCCAAGCATGTCACAAGCTGATTATAAAAGCTGTAGGCAGAGCTTCAAATTGTGCTTCACTTTTAAGTTCCTGCGCCTCTCTCTACTCTCTCCCCCTCCCCCTCTGAAATTCCTTGAATGTGTCTGTGTATTTACGAAAATACAAACGTGTACCGAAAGTTAGAGCTATCAGATTGTAAATACTATGAGTACATGCGGATGGCTGGGAGCGAATTTTCTGCAGACGCCTGGAGTCAGGGTGGGAGCGCCGGCAGCCCCTGGCTTGGAAGACCGTCCTCCGTCTCACCCTGCCCCCTCCCTGTCCCGTCTTGTCCCGCTCAGCCGCTGGGTGCACTGACCTACTTTTTCTGTATTTCTCCCCACACTGCCCAGACCCCTCCCACGCATGGGGCTGGAAGGCTTTTAACCCTTCGGAGAGCAGCAGCAGCGCCCTCGTCCTGCTCTGATGCCAGAGGTTGGAGCCCCGAGCGCGGCGGCGGCGGAGCGAGGCTCTGGGTTGTCGGGCTTAGCCACGAACTGCTGTCCCCGCAGCACCACCCACTGGGCAGTGTGCGGACACTACCAGCTGTATCGGTCTGAACAACGATTTCTGTTCGCTCGGATACTCCCCTAAACTTCCCTGGGATTGGTGTCGACTCGGCCAGCCGCGATTCTCCCTTAATTCTCACAGTAACGAATCTTTAACAAAACAAATAATATCCATCATGAAACACCATGTAACTAAAGTTCACAAAAATGGTGCTGTTGCCGTTTCTGTGCAATGCAGCCCCACCTTCCTGGAAGGGGACAGGTCATCACAGCGTTTTGGAAGGGCTCTGCCTTTTGTGGCTTATGCTGTGGTACTTTGTCTAGGCTGTATGATTATGGTGACATAATGTGTCTGGCACATCGCACATCAAATACTGGCTTGGTGTGAAGAGCATATGTAAGTGCTTTATATTTGACCATGTGCTTAGCATGGCCAAATATTGTCCAGTAAGATATTCAACTGATAAATTGTAGCTCACTTTTGGATTGAGCTTTACTTTTCTTCATTTTTGCTAGAACAGTGGGGTCTCTTGCACTTTTTACAAAAATGTTAGAGGAAAACCCCTCTAGTTGCACAGAATTTTGGAAAGGAAGAAGATAATACTCACATTTTTAAATATAAAACTCTTCTTTAAACAGGCCAGAAGTAGAATGTTCTGAAATTTAAAATTTGGCTTGGGTGTGCACCTTTTGCTGTACAAAAATCTTTCTTTGGTTTGAAAAGTGCCTGCTGGGTTTTAGTAAAGTATATAGGACAACTACAAAATTTGTCAGCAAAGCATTTCCTCAAGTATATAAACATGACAGAGTATACAAAAAAAAAATTGCATTCAAGTACATGCAGATAAAGGATTGGGAACTTTGTCTGAAAAAGTTAAACTTTCCATGGTGCAGCTGGTAAATCTTGGAACAAAAACAAAAGTGCAAAAGTGCTGGGAAAGGACTTTCTTGGTATCATGGATTTCATAGGTCCAGGACCAACGGACAGCCATGGATCAAGTTCTATGGATGCTGTGACCCCAGAGTAAGGGCTATGAGTCACTCTTGCGGCTGCTGTGTTGTTGAAGGATGGTATGGATAAACAATGGGCCCTATTTCTGTTCTAAAGTAAGGCCACTTAGAACTTTAGTGACAATATTCTCTTGTGTTTTGAGAGTGTACTGTCTTGTATGCTTAGCTGTGCTCCATTGCTTCAAGATGTTTCCCACTGAGAATATCTTGGCTGCTAGTGGCCACTGACCTACTTGTAACCTGAGTTTTGCAAAGTTTTATTCTTAGTGCCTTAAGTGCAAAGTTGCAAGGACATCTAGGCTTGATCTTCCGTGTCCCACAAAGGAGGCTCCTTCAGTCCAGCCTTGGGCTATCTAATGGTGTTGGATTATCCTTAGTTAATGTAATATTGTCCTGTTGTTAAGGATAATAAATAAATCCCCTACTGACTGTCAGATCTTTTAGCAGCCTTAATAGGAATAACTGCTAAGTGTCAGTGATAAGGCTGTGATCCTTTGCAAGACTTTAGGGTACTGTCCATGAGATACTGGAGTAATTCCTGGAGAAATATGATTTTATAAAGAGGTTATAGATATTTGTTCATTGAAATGGGTAAAGGTGCTGCTGCTTCCCATATGTCTTTCTCAAAACACAGTGTGAGTATCGGGTTGCAGATAGCTGTCATCCAGAAGTATAAATTAGAAGGACTACTGGGTACAGCCAGGTGCAACTCTCTACTTCCTTTGCAGTTGTCTCTCAATAACTATCCTGGTTACCAGATGGTTCAGTCAGGGTTTGTTTCTTTAGTGTTTGTTTTCAAGCAGCAGTATGCAAGTTGCAGTGAACAGTAATGCATAGGGAAGAAGAATTTGCCCTTTACACAGGGAGTAAATTTTAGGTACCCATCCAAGCAGCAAAATGAAGATTCTGTAGAGTAATTGGTAGGAAAAAACCATCTCAGCTCAAATTTAGTGATCAGTTTACTGCAATAAAGTGATCTTTAGTTTTCTTTTGCAAACACAAATTATTTTTTACATTATTAATGATTAAGTCAAAAGTGAGTAATGACTGAAGGAGTTGATCTTAGTGACAGAGTTCACAGGATAAACTTACTAAGGGAAATCTTTTGCATGTTTTTAGTTTAACCCAGAGAATCAGTGGTATGGGAAATAAAAATTATGTTGAATGAGTGCCACCAAGTGTCTCCAGTAGTATATGAAATCCCAGGTCTTAAGTGGAAGAAAAAACATTACACCACCAACTAATTTTGAGAGGAACATCTCAGAGGCAGCAAATTCTGTTAGAGTGAGAGGATTTAAAATTATTTTTCCATTGAACTGCAAGAACAATTTCTGAAAACCTGATAAAGGTGAAATGACTTTGGTAGGGGCAGAAGTACAGACATAATGCTGGGTATCCAACCAGGTGGTCAATCTGTTTCATTTTGTGTGTCTTCTGGGTGCTCAGCATTGGTACTGCTCTATCTGTGGCTGTGCTGTGTTGTATCAGATGATGGTATGACACACCTGTTCTCTACTTAGCAGGGCTGGTAGGTGTCACAGGACCTAATATAAGTTACAGATTCGGCAATTAACATCTCCATTTTGGCCATTCTTCTGCTACTATTGATCCCAATGTTAGCCATATCAATAGATGCAGTAGGGGCAAGGCCAAGACTTGTGTGTATGAGAATCAGAGGTTCAACAAACAAAACAAGTTAAGTGTTGTCAAATGTCCTACAACATGGTTTCATCCTGGCTTCTCTGTAGGTTAAAAGATGCTTATGGATCTTTAGATTTTCATTTAATAGAGTATGACTAAATAAGGAGGATTTATATTAGTCTTACAGTTCCTGAATTTCAGTTAATTCAAGCAATGAATGCCTAAGTGTGTCAAAACTCCTGTTCCATTTCTTGATGTTGGTGCAAAAGAGTGATGCCAAAAAAGCCATTTTACATTGCACACAGTAATAGCTACCCCTGGTTATGCTGGAGTTCATTGCCTCTATTTCCACACTGCAGCCAGAGACCATATTCAACACAGCTACACAAAGAGTTGAGGTGATTGGAAAACTGATTATGTCTCCTCAGCATTGTGAAGTGTCTTTTGTTCTGGTGAAACAGAAGAAGAGGAATAGACTAAGACAAGGGCCTAGCCAAAGAGACTGTTTATTACAGGGCTCTAGAAATTTGCTTATTTGGAGATGGCAGAAATATTTTAGGTCACAAAATGTGCTGAAGTCTGCATACAGAATTTGAGCATATTTTACTGGAATATGTTTGCATATGGACAAACTGTTTAGTGCTGTGGTACATGACACCTATTAAATTTGGGAGAGTGCCAGAGAGCAAAAGAGAGCACAGTACATTTTGAGGACTCTAGGCAGTAAGTGAGCAGCAGCGGAGTTTCTCTGTTTAATCAGCAGCCCGTTGAGTGTCTCAGGGCCTTTCCACAGAAGTTAATGGGTGAACAGACTTCTGCTGGACAAACTTTCCATTGTAGCACTCCTTCTCTCTTTTACTATTTCACTATAAATTAACCTAAAAGAGTCGTGTTTATCACTGTCTGAGCACGCTGTAAAAAACCTCACCTTTGAAACCGCGTGTAACTCTTCTTTGCAGAAGGAAGGGTGGAACTGTAAAGTACAGAGACAGGAATCAATGTAGTGGCCTTGAACTATTTGGAAGGACTTTCACTATTTGTATGGGTGATGTATATTTTGAGGTAGTTATGGTGTCCAAAAGGGGCAATGCTCAAGGCATTTGGTCTCACTACGTGTAAAATACATGCTATTGATTTGGTACTTACCAACAGGCAGGGTTTGCTAAGCACCACTGCATGGTGTGCTGGAAAGCAGAGTGCCTTCTGATTCGGATAGGTAAGGCAAGGTGCTAGAAGTATGTGAAAAAACTGAGAAGTACCTTTGTAGGTTCAAATAAATGTCTAAACTCTGGTTTAGTCAAAATTAACCTCCTGTACACCACCAAGTAATTAGCTGCCCTTTTCCTCTTATGTCCTTGCCAAGTACAATAGACAGAGTTATCAGTATTCTTGCCAGTAATTCATCAGTTATCTCAGTTTAAAAGTATTTTATTCTTCCTAGAACAGGTACTAATATATTGGAGAATATTTCTGTCAGGCTGTGCTATCTGGGCACGATCTCACCATTCATAAAAGAGGAAAAATAAAAAGCTTTTCTCTGAAATGACCAATGTTACTACAGCTTTAAAAGCACTCTTTGATGAAATGAATAGAAGGAAATGGCAAACTAAAGTGTTGCTAAGAAACAAATCCAGATGCTTCCAGATTTTATGAAAAAAAAAGTACACACTCACTTAATTTAGACTAATAATTTCCAAAAGGAAACTATCAGATAGATGTTCGTCTATTAGCCAAGAATGCACATTTACTAAATATGGCAATAATAAGGAAATAAGAGCCAGTATAATTGATAAATATGAATGAGGAGGCTCTCCAGAGGAAAAGTTTTGCACAGGACCTGAACTTACAGTAAAATTTCTACTTTAATAGCATCTGTGAAAAATCACTTAACCAAGTTTCACAGTTGATTGGACATGTTGCGTTGGTGAGCATCAGGTGGAAAACCCATGGTAATGGTCTGCTTTGACGCAAGGAGAGTTCATGTTGTCATGGTGACTGATGCATGATATGTGCAGATGTGACCTGCAAGGCAATTCCACACTCCCAGTCACTTATCTGTAGCAAGAGATACTTTCAGCTTCCATTTTTCAGCTATTCAATAGGTATAAGAGAACGACCTCACAGCTGTAGCTGGTCACAGATACATTCCTCCTTAATGCACACAGCTTTAAGTGATTGGTTTTCTGTGTTACCTATCAGTATTTCTCAATGTTTCTACTTAGCTTAGCTGTCTGATGAGGTTTAGTTTTCCTGTCTTTTCTTAGCATTTAGGCAATGTGGGTTTTCTCCTTGCATGTATGAAGGACTAGGTTAATATCTCTTAATATCTGTCTACAAAAGATCAGAAAATATTTCCATTTTTAACTAGCAGCAACAACAAAAAATGTTTAGTTTGTTCAGGACAGCTTTACCAGCACTGTGCTAATTGATGCTTAATCCAACTTTTGAAGTATTTCAGCAAAAGGCCTTTGGAATGGATTCTGAAATACTGGTTCATATGGAGGATGATAGTTATTTTGACTCTTTTTATTCTAAGGTTTATTGTACCTCCCTTTGACTGCAGGGTGAAAAAAGTTGGCGTTCTTCAAAGAGCAGTTTCCTTTTATTAAAATCTGCAGTCAGAGAAACACGGCTTTCATTGTGCTTTATGCTGTCTGAGTCATGTTCTTGATGGATCATTGATCCACAGTTTGTCAAGCCTGGGCATGGTAAACTACAATAGCAAAATGATGAATGGAAGTTAAAATATGTTTCAAAATATTGTTGCTTCTTTATGATTAAAATGAAGTAAAATATTCCACCAGCTTCTCAAACCAAACATAAAACTAGCAAGTGAAACATGACAAAGTCTAATTAAGATTATATTCTGTGTGCCATCTAGACACTGAAAAGTAAAAAAAAAATAAGATCAACAAGTGGACAATACTTTTGAGTCTCAGCATTATTCAAACACCTTGAAAAATAAAAAGAGAAGTTATAGTATCTGATCATATTCCTGGGCTAAACTGACTCTCCTCTTTCCATCTGCCTCAGCCCAGATCTTCATGGGCAGTGTCCAAAAGGAAGAAGGAAGTTCTGTATCCTTGAATGTGAAGTTCTCAACTATTTTGATTTTCTCCTATATTCAAGCTTCTGCTTTAATTATATTTTCCTTTATTTTTAAAGAAAATGCACCTGGAAGTAAGATGATATTCCTTTAGATCCTTTTGTTTCTTTTGTTTTGTTTTTCATCTGCTAACCTCATATCTCACATTCTTTCCTGAGATGAGTACCTGCATTACCTTCAGTCCTATGTGTATTCTTGTAGTTTTGGACTGTAGGCTCTCTGGGATAATCCCTTTCTCAAAAAGCTGGTGAGTATGGTCTTGAGTAAGTTGTTAAACATAATAGCCAGTAAATAATGAATAATTAATTAATAACTTTTTTTTTTTATCTGTAGTAGCAAAAATGAATTGTAATGTGACTTACTTGAAGTAGGGATCATAATATTTTGTAAAGTTACTATCAGACAGCTGTCATTAACTAGTGGCCTGGCAGGAACACCTTGTGATCAATGTCATCAGGAGTGGCAGTTTCAAAGGTACCCACGGCAGAAACTCAATTTAAAAAAAAAAAATATTTCTTCTGGTTGATGAATGCTGATGTCTTAGCACTGAGACATGTGCTTTTAGTCATCCATCATGTACAACTTTGATGTACACCCTGTTAGATTATGTGATTAATTATGTGACCATGTGTGGGTCCCCAGCCTGACCATGTGCCACTGGAATGGTGGAGAAGCCCAAGAACCCTGTGAGAGTCCCTGCCCCATATTCCTTGGGCTTCTTCTGGAGTCAGCTACTGGAGGGATTCATATTGTGCATATGTGTGTGTATTTTTTTTCCCACTAATGGACTGTCATCCTGACTAGCCATCAAGGGAAGAGGATAGGGTTGATAGTGTTTGTATGAGGGCTGAGCAAGGCTGTATGTGTGGTTTGCCTTGTGGGCACATACGTCTGCTCGGCCTTACAACTATCTGGACTGAGGAACATGGGGTCATGTCAGCCTGACCTATCAAGCCACCAGCTCTGCCAACCCCAAAGTTTCGTAAGTCCTTTGCATGTCATTGTACGTGTCTGCTATTGACAAAGAAAGTGACCCGATACAGAAACTCCAGATATTTCAGATGTCTTTAAAATAACATGTCTGAAAGCTTAAAAAGTAACTAATGTCTATTTATATGTTTTGTTAAAAGTTTGAGTTTGCATGCATAAGGTTACTGGAAGTATACTCTTGTGTCTTGATTAATAACTTTTTTAAATGAGTGAGATTTAGAATTAATGATGATAGTTTCCTTGAGTGTGTGCTAAAAGGAAACTTCTTGGTGTTTACATAGGCTAGCCTAACTTTCTTGTATCCCAAGAAGTCACACACAAGAAAATCCTTTGATATTGAAATGCACAGTATTTTGTTTGGTGGATACTGTTGCCCCCTGGAGGCAATTCCTCAATTATCACAATATTAGATTGGAACTTAAATTAAAACTTAGAAATGTTTGCTATTATAAACAAAATATTCCCTTTAGCAATTAAAAATATTGTGACTTTAATTAAAAGGGTTTATGAGCTTATCAGAGAAATAACTGATTTCTTAGTATGCTAATTATTTTTCTACATTTGCTGTTTAGCTTTGCAAATTGCTAGACAGTAAAATTTAATTGCTTTTTAAGGGAGATGAATATTTAATTTGAATACAGTACTTGGGAAAAAATAAGGATTTTGTGAATATGTGTATGTGTTTTATGCAGTGTAGATAATCAACCTAGGGAGTGTTAGTGTCTCCACATACACTGTAGACATGTTTCTATGCAGTGCTACTATTGTTCATGGAAGGGCAAGAAAAAGGACAGTGCATGGTTGTTGGCAGAGGCAACACTGAACTTCAGTCAAGATTTATATGTGCTGCATTGCCCCTCATTGGAAACAGCACTAAAGTCTAAGACTGCTCGCGGAGCTAAGAACTTTGCACGCCATTGATAACAAGGATTCAGCTAATGGCCAAGTAGGCAGTAACTCAAACGTCACATTCCAGCTCCTACTCCACTGCATGGCATCCTGGCAAGGGAACTCTATTGGGCATCATTCTGGAGGCACACAGCAAGGGCCATTGCCCCAGTGACTCTCACAGGCCTTCTAGAGTGGAAGTGAGACTTCTACATTTGTATAAAAAAGGCATCCTCTTTTTCCTTCATTTCTGTTTCTGCTAGATACTTCGGGCTCATTACAACAGTTTTGGTGCATGGCTATCTGCAGCTGACATTCAGCCTATATAGCAATGAATGTCAGTTGCTGGCCATTGCACTAAAATCTGAACTATCAAGCCAATTGCATTGGTAGTAGTTAATTGGGCTGCTCATGCAGAAAGATATTTTTCTATCTGAATACAAGCTTATTTCTAAATATGTAGTTCTTACAGACATTACTAGTCACTATCACTAGTGCTATGAATTAAATATTTAATTTATACATATCAAATTGTCTAGCTTTTGTAATTAGTCCCTTGTCTACATTTGCAATAGAGCTTTTTTCTTCATAGATGTTGTATCACTCAGACTTTTTTTCTCTGCTGGTGCTCTAATTTCTGCTGCCTGCTCAGCCTTGCAGGGTGCTGGAGTTAGCTTTGCTATTCTTCACTGAGCTTCCTTCCCTGGTGAGCACCAGCATTTCAGGAGACAGCTATGCCAGCAAAGAAATAACCCTGTACTAGTGCTTGCAGCATGAGGACTGTCTATGAAGGAAACAGAACAAGGGCAATGCTGGGTACTGCTTCTTGTATGTATTGTCTAACCCAGGGAGGCTGATGTTGCTGGTGGTTAATGAGCCATACACCAGGACAGACTTCCAGTTTTAGATTCCTTCTTGGTATTTAGCTGTTGCTTTCCATCCTCATGTCAATCCCATGCTACAGAAAGGCTGGCAGCTTCCTGGACAAGCATACGGAGAGCATTTGTTTTTCTTTGCAAACTCTTGTCTGAAGGCTGTAAGCACCCCTCTTTCTCCCACTCTTTCTTCTTTTCCTCTCCTCACCATGGGTTCAATATTCTCTAAGTGTGGTTCACTTTATGTGTTGTAACTAACCTTTATGCAAAATACAATCAAGTCTGCTGCACTGAGCTTTACTAGCACTTCATGTAAAATGAGTTAAGGCCTTTAAAACTGCTGAAAATCAAAGGAAAGTGCCTGTTAAGAGAGTGCCACAACTGGGCTTGATCTGGTTATTTCCTATCAGCAATACCAGTACTATATACAGTACGTTCAATTATATAATACAAAAGGGTAATACCAGTTCAAATTATTACTATTTTTTTCTGGGTGCACTGGAGAATAAAGGTTGCATACAATCTGAGATGCCAGGAATTTGATATGCTTAGTAACTAATTAAAATAATTAAATTTTCCCCCTGTGGAAATGTTCAGTTCATGACATAGCTCAACAGTGTTGTTATACTGAAAAAAATTTCAAGAACAATCTGATGGTTTGAGTCTTTCCCATGAGATTTCATACAAATACTTCCACCTTGTTTTTACATTTCTCCTGCATACATTAAAGTTCAAACACTCATATGTAAGCCAACATTAACTGTCTACTACTGTTCCTTCTAAAATTCTGGCTTTAGAAATAAAGACATATACAGAGAAGCATTGAAGATGCCCTTTACAGTGAATGGAAGTCTTTGGTCTTCTGACAGTCTGCAGGTTCCCCCTGCCATCTCCCAGCCTGCCTCTACATACCTAATCCTCCAGCCAGATTCCTTCATATGTTATTTTCAGTAGACAGATTTTTTCCCTTATCCTGCCATCCCCAGTTCCTGAATGACCATACACATTGAGTAAATGAGGTTACCCCTCAAATACCTCCTGCACTCCTGCTACGGAGGAGCTGGCAGAGCCTGGGCATGTGGGGATCTTGGCTGAGTCCCCAGACCAAGGGATCTGAGCAGCCTCTTTCCAGACAGTAGCAGAGGACACCAGAGGAGCAAGAGGTTGTAACAGAGAGGGAAGGAGGGCACTACAGAGACTTTCATCCTGTAAACAAGCCTCTTCAGGGGCAGGTGAGATGTGCAGTTCATCCTTAAGAGAACATTTGCCAAAATTGTCAGAATAGGTCTGGTTGGTGGACCTTAGATTGGGGTGAAAATGGGCTTTTAAGGTAAGTTTCACCACATTGAAAATGGATGAAATATACTTGGTCTCGTGGTGTAATGGAGAGCACTCCGGTCTNAGATTGGCCATTATTATTATTATTACTTCTGTAAAGGAAAAGTACAAATCTGTGCACCATTTGCAGGCAGGAGATTTAAAATGATGAGCAAATGTTTAGGTTTCATCTGTGATACAGTTAATTTTCTTCTTAGTAGCTGGTACAGTGCTGTGGTTGAAATTCAGTATGAGAATTATGTTGATAACGCACTGATATTTTGGTTGTTAAGTAAGGCTTAGCCTAAGTCAGGAACTTTTCAGTTTCACGTGCCCTACCAGCAAGCAGGTACACAAGAAGCTGTGATTGAGCACAGGTGGGACACCTGACTTGAACCAGTAGAACATCATATCCAGTATATAAACTGGGGGGACGTTGGCCAGGAACTGCTGATCACTTCTGGGAGACAGGCTGGGAATTGCTCAACAGGTGTTGAGCAACAGTATTATGCATCACTTGTCTTTTCTTTCTCTTTCTGTTGACTCCATTTTCATTACACCATGTATTACAATTATATTATTATATTTTATTCCACTCATTATACTGTTCCTATTTAAACCCACAGGTTTTAACTTTTTTTCTTATTCTTCTCACAACCCAGTGGTGTTTGTGGGGGACAGTGACTGACTGGCTGTGTGGTACATACTTGCCTACTGGGGTCAAGCCATGAGAGGGAAAAATCATTATTTTTGCTTTCAAAATGTAATTTTTAGCCTTGTTATGCTTCAGACTTTGCCATGACAACACTTGAGAGATAAAGCCTGCATACGAAATGAGGCATCCTGGGAAAGAGAGTCCTAAGCTCAAGTTTAGGACTGAAGCTGGAGGAGAGTGGCCCAGGTCAAAGTGAATCAACAGCACCCCCTACAAGATAAGCCTACTCAGCTTACTCTCTAATGAATGTGAACAGAGAGCCTTTAACATAGTATTTAACACACAGAGAATGCTTTCCATGAAAGTCTTCAGGAAACCTGAACAACTGTTTTGGGAAGAATGAGGCATGAAGGAAGAATTAGGTCTCCCCACAAGGCAAATGCGGTCTCAGAGATAAGTAATCTGGGTGTACTGACTTCTGCTCTGTATTTATTCTGTTGGTTAAAAAGCAGGGGAAGAGGGAAAGGTAGATCTTAAAGCTGTATAGCTTTGGAGAGGAAGTTAAAATATAATAATTTAAAATATAATAATTTAAGTTTGAAATATGCCTCTTTTTACTGTTAAAACTTCCAGTTTTAGGAATGGTGCTTTAACAGTAATCAAAGTAAGGTTTAGGCTAACCATGGTACCACTGACAGGTAATCCCACCATCTGTTTCTGCTATGTCTCAAAATGCAAACCCTAAGTGGCCCATGGGAAATTATGAGGTGAGAGCTGTGTGAATGCTAAGTGGTATTTACAATTACAGAAATATGACTACAGTGTGCTCCAGAGAGAGGTGTTAATTGCTGTCAGTTACAAAGGAGAAGGAAGGAGAACTAAAACCAGTGTGCAGCTTCTCGTGTTCCTGGTGGAGGGCAAGTACAGCCACTAAGGGAAGGCTGGTGAGAGAAAAAGGTATTTGTAAATAACAGCAAGGAAGAACTCTGAATTGGAGCAACCAGTGCTGACGACAGGGCCCTGGGGCCATGAACGCTGCCAGCATGGCAGGAGACTGGCTTTGTCTGCCATGGCAAATGGGTAGGTAGATGGAGGATGATGGAGGATGACTCCACTGTGTATGTGTGCAGGGAGCATCTGGCCAACTGGCAGGACTTCCAGCACTTTTCTCCCTAAGAGAGAAAGGGAAAAAAATTAAAAATCAAAAAGTCTTACTGAGACAAATATGTGTCATGCTTGCAATTGCACTAACATCCCCATCCTAAAAAGCCCTGAGTATCACTACTTAAGTCTTTCTCTTGCTGGGCCTAATTTACTCAGCCCAGTAACACCCAAGCCTCTGCACAGCTTCCTGGTCTAAGTCTGTGTGACTGACTGGGGGAGAAAAACACACAAGACCTTTGGAAGTCCCTTCACATAAATTGTTTCTAATGAATTATTTGAAGTTTACATTAGCAGACACACTCTACATGATATTATTAAACTTGACAAGTATGTGAATTAACAGTGGCATCTTACACAATATTTTCTCATCTTTGCATGTATGACTCTGGTCTCTCCAATGCTGTCCTCTAGGCAAGTAACATTATTGTTTCATTCAGCCACAGGGCAAGCTGCCATTTTTTCTTGCAAAATTGTATCTCTCTGTAATTTCTTCTAAGCTAGTTTACTTTGGCCTTACAGGTAAGGGGTGTGTGGGCAACTTGCTCTCATAGTAACTCAGAAAATTAATTTATTTCAGAGTTATGGTTACAGTTTACAATGTTGATGACTCATGGCATAGAAATGTTTTGGTTAATGCCTGTGGTGGAGAAAGGTCCCTGCCTTCATTGTCATGTTAAGGTGGGAATTTATGAAGCTGATATATCAAAGGCTTCAGGACCTGCCCCTGCTTAGATGTTGCAGATGTTTAAGTCAGCTTTGTTGATGTGAAAGTTGGCACAATGTAAAGTGAGTTGATACCTGGGATCTGACTGGATTTGCTGGGCTTTCTACATATAGGAGATAAGCTAGGCAGGGTCTTCTGCAAGGGACTTGAAAGGAGTACTATATTCCACAGACACACCTGGCTGAATGCGAAGACCAGTCAGGACAAAAATGACCTCAGTTTTTTCCTGTAGTGCTAGGTATGAATATGTTAACTTTAATCCATATGCCTGGATACGATGACTAGATAGAGTCAGGCATAGCAGATGTACCTAGAGCAACTGTGTAGCAGCCACTCTTGGGCACCTGCCAGGCTCTTAACCTCTCCCAGATTTCAAACCAAGAGACAGAGCCTGGCAATTCCTCCACATCTTGGAACAGCTTCACAGCAAAAGGGATATGCCTGTACTTCCCATTCTGGGCCCCTCCTTCTTGAAGAGAGATTATTTCCAAACCAGAGGAAAGATCAAAAAAAGGTTATGATGATTCACTTGCGAGAGAGGCTGAGGGGCAGGAAGAGATGGAGAACTGCCATGCATCCAGCCCTAGGGCACTGTTAGATGGCTTTTCCTAATCTGTCTTGCACATATGGTATTTATTTCTGACTTACACTGATGCCTCAGGAGTTTTCTGATTTTTGATTTTTGATTTTTATAGATTTTAGAAGCAACTGTTGTGAGTGTAGATTTTCGTGTACTTAGTATTACTAGTAGCTTAAGTTCAATGTCTATGCATGCTAAACCTTATTCCATATCAGTTCCTCAATGTTCCTGTAACTGTTTAGACTTCTTTTCAAGGTAGAAGGCTTAATAATATCCCAAAGCCTGTGCTACAAGACATAAACACAGGCACACTGACCTCAAAGCTCAGAACACTGGAAGGCCTCCAAGTATCCCTGCGTGCTATAAGGGAGATGAAGATGATGAAGATAGGGTCCCACTCTCTCACAGACTCAATTTCTGATGGAGTGTTCTGGGGACAGGACAGGACAGGACTGAGGGAATGGGTGAACAGGGGATTGGATAGACATTATTATAAAAACTATGAAACCAGTGTTGGAGGAGGGAGGCACATCATCATGTATTCCTGAAGGCCCTAGACCTGGACATTTAGAAGATTTACCCTTTTATCTTATCCTACACTAAATTTGCTTGGAGTCCTGTTTTCTGTAGTCTCTCAAGGCATCAATACAAAGAAACAGCACCCAAGTGTGTTTTGTTAATTGACAAATGACAAGAAATTGGGTGTCTTCTCTTCTGATTTCTTTTCCTCATAAGCAAGACTTCCCTTTCCCCCTGCTGCTCAGCAGAAGTAAACAATATTCCCTTGGACAAAATTCAGCTTTCCTCTAGCTCTTCATAACACTTAGGTCAAGGCAATTGATGCCATTAGTCAGAGTTCTCCAATTTAAGTGTCATAAAATACTAATTATAATAAGGCTTTTGATGTCTTTCACTGGGTGTACCTGCTCAAGATGCTGCTGAAGTCCTGTTGGGCAGGAGTAACAGGGAGAGAATGAGAAAGGGGTTTTTCGTCCTATGGAGGAGGTTAATTAGAAAACTTCTCACATTATTGGTGAACATAATTAATTTCATTGCTTTAGAAGATAGTCCTGATTACACCTGGAAAAGATAAGCCCAACAGCAAATTATGGGTAATTTGATACAAGATCATTGAAGTTTATGATTATACAGCAACAGTATGTTTGCTGCCTTTTAAGTAAGGGTGATGACTAAGACCTAGGCAGAGAGAGCAGCACAGAATATCCGTGAGGTGGAAATTGTCTTGTTCTGGTTTCCCCAGACAAACTCCTGAGAATTTCAGGAAGTAAAAGAGAATGTTGCCATGGAGGAAGACTCACTGCTTGTTCCCTGTTTGTTCCTAAACAAATTCCATTTGGAGATCACCTTCCCAATGATACTATTTGTCAAAGGTTACTTGCTTGCCCTATGTAAACTCTACTACATAGTATTAATGAGCTGAATTCTTTTATTTTCTCTGTAGGTCTATAAATATATAGGGTTTGTCAGAGATGTTATGCTCACAGGCTTACATGAGCTGAAAGTTAACGCGACTTTAAGCCACCCTTATACACCTGTCTTTTGTGAATTTCAAAAGCCATTTTCCTGCCAACTGCTAGGCTGGTAATATATGGGATTTCATTAGTAAGGTAGATAGATACAATCTGACATCTCTATTGAATCAGTTATTGGAGCTGGTGGTTAGAGAAAATCTTTAGAAATGCATGAACAGGCAAGTTGATAAAACCACCAAAGAAAAGAGAAAATATAAAGAAAGTCTTTATCTTTGCTATTGCTGAGGACTGTGATAGTTGTCCCAAAGGTTAGGCTGGCTTTGGAACTACTTTCTGAAGTAAAGAGAAACCCTCTTGAGCTTAACACATGCTTTCATTTTGTAGTATTTCCTTCCTTACAACACATTTATTAAACCTTGCAGCTTAACGTAATAAATACACTGTTACATCTGGCTACAGTGCATTGCTACAAGTGACTGGGAGGCTGACAGAGCTTTGTCAATGCTGGGAAGTCCTACTGAGGTTTTTGGGTCATTCCTCCCCTTGAGCTGCCAAGCCCAGTCTGGGTTCTGCCAGCAAAGGGTGGCGAAGCAGAGCCTCCTGGGCATGTGCTCCCCTGGCCATTGGGACATGCAGCAGGGCGGTGGGCAGAAGGCCTGGAATGCCCCATGTAATAGTGAGGTTGTATGTGAATGTCTACTGTCTTGAATTGTCATTACAGGGGTCCTGTAATGAAACAAAGGAAGAATGAGGATGAAGTCTCTGCTAGGGACCTCAGTTAACACAACAGGGAAGTTTTCATGTATAAAATATTTCCTTTTGGCTGTGTTGCCAATTTTTTTAGGTTGTGGCCTTTTTTTGTTTTTTGGGGTTTTTTTTTTGGCTTTTTTTGGTTTTTTTTAATTCCAACTTGATCTTGCATCTAGAGCTTTTGTCATTGTAAGCATGTCAGGGAGGGAATGAAAAAGAAATTAAAGTTATGCTGACAGTATCTCTCAACACTGATGAGAAATCACACACAGAGATGGGACGTGAGTAAGAGACTCAAGGCTGTGTTTTGCTTGAGCTATGCAGAGGCAATATGCTGAAGAACAATAACGTGGAGTAGTTCACTTAAGAAAGTCTCTCAGGGCTGTGGGATTTTGGATATGTGCCCCCATTCTTTTGGAAAGCAATAGCATTAAGTCATGGAGAATAGAGAGGAAGACACATACTCTTCTGGAAAATGGTTTATGAAATGTTTGGCTTTTTTCCTTTTAAGTCCAGGGAAAATATTGTGCAATTCAGGTGATGGATGTGTTGCATTTACAAAATCAGAAGATGAAAAGTCAGTTCTTGCAAAACTCAGTTGTGTAAGAGAACAGACCTGGCACTGCACATGATCTGACCATGAATAGAAAGTTGTACATGCGCTTCCATGTTTCTATAACTCAGTGGCTTTTAGCAGACTGTATCCTGCCCAATCAAACCCTCATGCTGTTAGTAGAGTTAGGTGACGTGAGAGCAATTTGTGTCAGGAAGCTTTGGCAATTAGAGTGTTCAGCTGCTCTGGGATTGAAGCATCAAGTGTCCATGAGTGTTTGTGACATGCAGAATTTTGATCTACAAAATTTAAGGTGTTCAGGTTTTCACACAGACTGGTAGTCTCATCTTGCATTCTTGAGTAGAATCTCAATAAAAGACAAATGCCAAGCCTTTGTATGAGCATTATTACTCTTCATTGGATATATAATGGAATTATTAGAGTCTGCAAAGGTTCTGCCCACTTGAAACCATCAAAACCATTCCTGTGCTAAAACTTATTTAACATGGAATATTTATTTGTAATTACTGTCCTACATAAATTTCAGTAATGTCACCTTAAATATGTTCTTTTGAATGCAGAACGGACGTGATTGTAAAGCATAGGGCTTTTTTTTTAATTCAGTTGCTAAAGATCTGGCTGTGCTGTACCTACTAACAAGTACTGAAGTGTTTATAATCATGCCAAGCTGAAGGCCTTCTTTCACAACCACAAGATGTTTAGGAACACATCCAAAAAGAGCTGAGATCAGCCTACATATGGAAGGTCTCCTTTAGTGGAGAGTATTTCTGTAAACAGAGAAGGAAATCAAGCATGTCAGTGTTTGGGTACAAGTTTCTTAATTTATGGAAATCACTGCTACCCAGCCACAGTTGGTGAAGCTATGACAGCTCATTCCCTGCAGTAAATCTGCACTTTGGCTTCTGCAAATATGTATTTGTGTGGAAACGTGGCACAAGCTGAATGTGGCCATCCATGCTGACTAATGTCCTCTCAAGAGAATAGGACACCACTCTCAAAAACATAACTTTTGCAAACTATGTGCTGCGTAGAAACTGGTTTCTTTTGGCAATGTAATACAAAGACTCCAATCTGCACTCAGACCCTATTTCTTACCAATTTCTCCTTAAAAGGTCTTAAATTACATCCTGTTGCTTGAGAGGAACTATCTGGCCAAACTAGAATACATCTAAAAACTTTGACATATATTCCTACACATAAGAATATCAAATCACCTTTTGAGGTGTCAGCACTGACGACCCCAACAAGCCTCCAGGTCATGCTGATTCAGACCTCTAACAGGAATACTATTAAATAGGTTCTGGAAAGATTTCAGTACTCATACCTATTTCCAGATCTCTACGGATGTTTACTGTTACTGACATCTTTTCTGAAGCAGATCATTTTGCCATCAGTGTGCATGTGGAAATGAATTTGGCCTAAATAAAAACAAAACAAAAACAAAAACAAAAAAACAAAAAACAACAACAACAACAAAAACAGAAGAGAAAAATCCATAGTTGTAAGCCAGAACTACTTACAATGAACATGTAGAGGAAAAGTTTATTCTATCTCTTGTTCAAAACACAGTGTAATTTCTCTGGATTGATAGTTTCCTTGTCCCCGGTGGATGTAACATGAAGACTCAAAGTAAGGGAAGAAAGACTTAAGCAAGGCATTAAAAGCAGATAGTGAATTCCTGGGACATACTGCTTGGAGAGGCTTTGGAATCCCCACTACTGGTGTTTGATGTTTATCTCGTCTCATCTAAGATTAAACAAGTGTTTGTAGAGAATGACAGAGATAGTGATTTTGTCCTCAGAGAAGAGTGGATGACTTGAAATCTGCCAGATTCCTACCATCCTCCCCTCTACTTTCCCTGTGATTTATGTTTCCTTGAGGTTTCTACCTTCCCTCTCCTATTTTCTTAACGATATATTATGGAGGACTGACATATAATTGTTGGATATTTGAGTGTAATAAGCTGTTTTTCATTTTCTTTGATTTTCCAGCTACATTTTGTTTATTACATATCTGAAATAGCATATGAGATATGTTAAACTGCACTTCAGTAAACTGTAGTTTGGAACAAAGGATACAGATTTGGATTTGGAGTTCAGCAAAGAACATACCAACCTCATGTTACTGTCCTGCCAAAGAAAGATCCAGTATGTTTGAGTTTTAGGCCCTCAGAAGCTGCTCAGAGGCCAGTGAGCCATCTCCTCAACCACCAAGTATGGATCGTAGGATGGTGGTAACCATAGAGTCATCTGGGTGGTCTTCATATCTTAACCTGGCTGATTTACAGACTATGCAAATCTTCGCTCAACAGATGAAAAAGTGAAAAGATGGAAGAGTGTTTCCATGTTAGGTAAACAAATTTCCCTCTGCCCTTCAATCACGTTGCTCGAAGCCAAGCTTCTGTTGACTCATGAAGTCAAAGTAACCACTGTGTTCCCCTTTGAGGCTGAAAAGCTAAGACCCATTCTCCTAAAAAAGTTTTGCATAGAGACATTAGGATGCATTTTCTTGAAACATTTTGTGAAATATCTAGAGTAGAATTTGAAGGTTATTCTCTCTTTAATGCATATATGCCTACAGGTAAGTAAGTCTACAGGCCAGATCTGGGTGCTGCCTCCCTTACACAGGCAATCCCCTGACTTTGTTTTGTATATTTGCCACAGATAAAGCAAGAAGACCCCAGGACTTATAAGTCTTGAGTGCAAACTACGTTATTCCTGCCTGAAACAGCATTTTCTCTGAATACAAAACATCTGTGTGTTTTATCTCACTGCAGGCATAAGTGCCTTTTCTGCAAGCAGAGGAGCAGTTAGACTGTGACATGGTTTTCTTGTCCTGTAAAAAATGTAGTGGGTGAATAAAAAAAAACAAGTACTTGTCTCACCACCCTTTGCATTTGGAGCATCCATTGATGTTGACAGATGCTGGTCTAAAAGTTCAGGTACCTGGGTTAAAGACTTTAACCCTAAGAACTGGATTTCATATCACAAAATTGACCCTAAGAATCAGCTGTGAAACTAATACAGGAATTAAAGTGAAAAAAAAGAAGAAAAAAAAGGAAATATTTTGGGGCTATTACAGTGTTTATTTATATTGTGTCATGTAGGAACCAGTGCCTGAAATTGGCAATTAAGCGACTGTATTTGTAGAGAGTGAGTGTAAATGTGTTTGTGTATGGGAGGGTGTTTTTCTGTTAATACAGATTGGACTCTGTTTTAATCCTTTAATCTGAGGTTACAGGGAATGAGGTCCTGCTAAAACCATGCTTTTGCTCTGTCTCCTCACTCAAAAATAGGACATGGGGAAGCAGAGAGGATCTGGGAGGTTGTTGCAGGTTTTTGGTTTTTGCAGAAGGTGTACCTAATATACTAACACTGAACATGATTGATATCAGTTTAAAGCAAGCTGTTTGGTTTGGGTTTTTTTTCTGCCCTTAACCAAACTTGAGAAGTGGTCCAGAGCAGTGACTTCAGCAATCAGCAGTATGAGGCTGGCTGAGCTGTGTAGACTCCCCCAAAGGGTGTCTGATTTCCTGCAGATATCCCAGATATCAAGCCATCAGATCCCACCACAAAACAGTTGCGTAAAATGTTGTGCATTGGCTCTGGCCTGACCCTGATGTGACTGTTTTCTTTCACTGGATGGGTGGAAACATCCCTTTTGGGTGGCTGCGGGTTGTATTCAGCAAGCCTTCTCCCTCTAGGGGATGGAGAAGAATGAGAGAGGGAAGAGGTAAGTGGGAGTTTTCCCTTCACTTTTACAGTTGTGATTTTGAAAACTAACATACATTTTCCTAACAAACTGTTGGCACTTAGATTTGCTCCCAGAATGTATGCGAGAAGGAAAACAGAAAGGCCTAAGGCTTCTGGCAAGTGTTGCTTGCCTTCAGTAAAAGAAGGAACTACAGTCAAACCCTCAGCTGATGTCAACTTGCAGTGACAAATGACAGCGGCACTGGGAAGATAATTTACACCAGTAGGGCATCTGGCCCCACAGAAAGGAGTGTTCTGCACTTCAGAATTTGAGGTGGTGAGGAGCCTGCACATTCAAAAGCATTGCTAGTGTCAAGATTGCTGTTGATCATCTTTCTCTTTTCAGTGCCATGTTCTTCCCACCTGTGGGCTTTCCTAGACTTGCTAAGGGCAGAGCCCTGCTTTCCACTGCTGACCATCACATACTTATATTTCCCAGCAAATCTCACCACAAAAATCATGCCCCAAATTATCCCAATTCCATAAAATTATCCCATGTGAATCAGTCAATGAAATCACACAAGAATGCTGCTTTTTAAAACAGAACGTTCTTAGTCAGAAGAGGCTGTATGTTATGTTCAAGGGGTTTCAGACCTGACTGAAATCTGGCTCTGCCTGCCTTGTCCTTCTTGGGTTTTTTTTGCATGTAGAATGGCAAACTGAGCTGTGAAAATGGGCCAGGCACCACACCCAGAGAAGCAATAACCTGACACCCTCATCAGCAAAGTAACTGCATCACAGCCCAGTTTCTCCTACACCTCTGCACGTAATAAAACCCACACTGCCTGACTTACAGGGAGAGTGAACTTCCCTTTGGGAAGTTCAAATGTATTGCAGCCACATGAGCTGCCCCAAGCCTCTGCCGGCATCGTCTTGTACCACTTAAATAATGCCAACTGTTCAGAACATATGCCAGGCTTTCTGAAGCAGTTCTGACACTCTTCTTGCTTAAGTTAAATGTAAGTTCTTTTATAAGCTGAAAAACAGTGGAAAGTGAGCACTTGCACTCTTGTTTTTCATGACCTGTCTTCTGTCAGTTTCTGATGTCCTGGACTCTGATAATTCTCTTCAGTTTGTTTGCAAGTGTGATCAGAATCCCATCTGCATATGGCATATGGGTTTTACAGCCATCACAGCCTAAAAGAAGCAATATTTTGTGGTGTACTAAAAGTTCGTTTCTTTGTTTCTTTTATAAGAATCTTTACCATGCCAGATTTTTCCATTTTCTACATGAAACACTGTAGGACAAAAGTGAAAGTATGAGCACTGGGAGAAAAAAAAAATAACAAGTTAATAGAATCACAGAATTCCCTAGGTCAGAAAAGAACTTTAAGATTGGATACAACTATTAATCTAACACTACCAAGTCCACTACTGAACCATTACTGCACTATGCCTTTTAAATACCTCCAGGAATGGTCACTCAACCGTTTATCTGGGCAGCCTGTTCCACTGCATGACAACCCTTCCACTGAAAACACTTTTACTAATATCCAATCTAAACTTTCCCTGGTAGAACTTAAAGCTATTTCCTCTTGCCCTGTCTCTTGTTACTGCGAAGAAGAAACTGACCCTCACCTCATTACAACCTCCTTTTGGGTAGTTGTAGAGAGCAATTAGGTCTTCCCTGAACATCCTTTTATCCAGGCTAAATCCCAGCTCCTTTAGCTGTTCCTCATAAGATTTGTGCTCTAGACCTTGCACTGGTTCTGCTACTCTTGTCTGGACATGCTCCAGCACCTCAGTGTCCTCCTAGGAGTGAAGGGCCCAGACCAGCACTCAAGATGTGGCCTCACCAGTGCTGAGTACAGGGGGACAGTCACTGCCCTGGTCCTGCTGGTCACACTGTTACTGATATAAGCTATGATGTCGTTGACCTGCTTGACCACCTGGGCACACTGCTGGCTCATGTTCAGCTGGCTAACCAGCACCCTCAGGCCCTTTTGTGCCTTGCAGCTTTCCAAGTCTGTGACACTGCACTGGGCTTGTTGTGACCCCTGTGGAGGACCCAACATTTCACCTTCTTGAACTTTATACAATTGGCATTAGCCCATTGATCCATCCTATCCTGATCCCTCTGCAGTGCCCTTCTG
>VWZD01010600.1:13995-49796 GCA_013396695.1 Sakesphorus luctuosus
TAACATTATATTCTAGACTTGGCCCTCCCTAGGAAATGTAGTTCACCTTTGGAAGTTGTTGCCTAAGGTGTTTACTGTCGCCGGACTCCAGGACTGTTTATTTAATTACTCTTTCTTGGTGTTCTGCCAGTACACAATGAACAATAATGTAGTTTTTTCTTTGACTTTGCTCTGTGCTCCTACTGTTTTGTGACTAACAAGCTGAACTAAACTGAAAAAGAAAAACAAAAACCCCAAACAAATGGATAAAATCTATGCCCCCTGTGGGAATAGCAAAAAAATACATGTTCTGCAGAAAATAAAATAAAAAAAAGTAAATAAAGCCGTATTTGAGTGGAACTAAGATTATCTAAAACTAGGGTTTAGTCAATACAAACTAGAATTTAAATCACATTGTTCAAGTAGTGCAATCCAAAACCTCTTTGTTCTCCCTTACTCNCCACCTATATGTGAAGGATTTGAATATATATCTCCTATCTATTGAGACACAGAGTCTTATTGTAATGGAGCTCTTCTAATCTATCCAACAAAAACATTTCTGTCTAAAATTTTTTTACGACAAAGATAGAGCTTAAGAATAATCCTATATCTCTATGATTAGATTGCTCTTTGAATGAGAGCTTTAGTAATCCATGTTTCTTTTAATGCTCACATTTTTATATGAAATGCACAGCCAGGTCTTGAAGTCCCTTTTATGATTTAGGACCTTTTGAAACATGCAACAGAAATTGCAGTGCTTGTATAAAACTAGTAGGAGGAATCATTTCCTACTGTTCAAATTCATGAGCTAGGTCTATGGGAGTCTTTTTGTTAATGCCTCCTACTGTTACACATAATGCACTGCAAAACAGTGGGCATTAGCTTAGTAAAGCTATTGTGAAGTATTGCCAGTGACTAAATGGAAACAAATATAGATCTTCCCTCATAATGGCATTACACCAAATTCTGTATTACTTTATTCCTTTGCATGACCTGCTTCAATTCAGTGGAACTATCCAGATATAAATATAAGGAAAGGTTTGGGTAAAGTAAAATTGTCCTAACGAAGTGCAGCTACTCTAGCTGAATACCCAAGCATTAGCAAGCAATGAGAGTCACTGAATTAAAGGTTCTTTAGTTCTTTAAGGGACAGAAAAATAGAGGAAAATTTCTTTATCATTACTGACTTTTTCCTCCCCCTATTCTGAATTCAGTTTTAAAGTTTATGAAATTCCTGAGTACCCCCAGAACCTATACTGTAAGACATTAAAAATGTATGGCACTAATTGGTAGACAGCTCTTAATTAAAATAAGTTTCTGCCAGATTTACAGATACAAAGGTCAGAAAGCCCTGCCAATTTCTAAGTTTTAAGCAACAATGACAGCAAATGTACCATACATAGGAATGAAAGAGCACAGAATAGATGTGTGGACAATTAAGGTGTTGTCTTGAGCATGATCTATAGGACTTGGTGGAAAGAGCAAACACCTAAGACAATGTAAAAGAAGCAAATATCATCCTTAAGGAATAATGCCACCAAAATGTCAGAATGATTAGCTTGGACATGTCAATGTCAACATCTGCTACTGCTAATGATGGCTGGCCAGCACAGAGTCTCTTACAAATAGAAGTTGCAGAGACTTCTAGGAAACGCAACTTTGAGAGCTAACATACGGACTGATTCTGTGAAGAGCTATACGCCCTCACCTTCTTCTGACAGCAGACACTTCATCAGAAGGGGACCAGAGGTGTTACACTTGAAGAATAAACCACAAAATAGCATTTTATTTATAGCAAGATAAATAACGCATAGATGAAATAGAGGAAGATAACAAAGACTATATGGAAAGAATAGGTCAATAAATCAACTACCTATGAATACATATGTCAAGGTGATGAATATGGCTGGAGCTGAGTTGGAAAATATTCCCCATTGATATAGATTGTGTATTCAGGATGAAATTTAAATCCAAAGATCTGGACAAATATCACATGACTCTGTGGAATTAGCTGAGCTGTCATGGAAGGTCACTGAGAGCGATTTACTAGTTTCTGAAACCACACCTTACCAAGCCTTGACTGGATTTTAATTACTTATTCCCTTAAACCCTTGTTAAGATTCTTGTCCAACTCTGAGTCTAGGTTTTGGATTATTCTTTAGATTTTGATTCAGCTAAATAAAAAAAAAAATGTGATAAATGTTTAAAACACATCAAGGAAGGTGAGAATCTTCACACGAAATGAATAACAATCTAATTTGTGAGTGGATTTAAAAAAAAATCAGTAACAGGACACTAAAAGTGAGGGGTTTGAGTTGTATATTGGATTAGGAGCTAGGCTTAGTTTTGGGAGCATGTAAAACTTACGCTAAAGTTTTCATTACAATCTGATTTTTTGGTGGAAAATAATTTTTTACTAAAGGAATACTTTCGGTTCATATTCATTTATTTTCTTCCCTGTAATCCTCGCTTGCTATCCTTTGTGGTAAACAAAGCAATGCAAATCTCTACCCTCAGCTCTCACTATAGGAGTGGAATTTGCAAGAAATTGCAATCCAAGTGGGAAACTTGATCCTATAGAGGAATGTGGGATATATGAACAACAACTGTGTTGTTCCTAACCCTAACCCTAACCCTAACCCTAACCCTAACCTGACGCAGCCTTGATTCTTGGGAGAGGATCAAGACTGGCGTCGGGGGTTCTTGCCTGCCTGCTGAGTGGTGGTGGAATGCAGCGGCAAAGGCCTCAGGTTGAGATGACCCGCCCCGTGGCCCACAAAGAAGACACGGAGACAGAGAGAGCACCTGCAAGGCCAAGGCTGATCCACCGATCTCTTTTATTGAACAAAGAGCTTGATCTTATATACCCCTAGGGCAAAGAATGTCTAAGAAAGGGGTGAAGTTAAGGCGGAGCATGCAAATCCGCTATAACTGGTTGGGTATAGGTGGAAACTGGGGAGGAGTAAACATAGCCAACAGGGTCAGACCACTCCCTAGAGGAGCGGACCAATGGCAGCTGGACTCACGCTAACGGGCTGGTCCTGCCAGTGCTTCCAGTACCACAGGCACGAGAGAATAACAGAATAACGAGAACTGAGGTAACTGTATTCAAGTCCATATTGTGGTATAGCAGTCCAACTAGGGTTGATCTTCCTGGACCTTCCAGGCATCAAAGTCTGTTTCTCTGTCCCTCTCTCTTCTCCAATGGTCCATGTCCATGCAGGGCCCATTTCCAACACTAACCTGAAACACTGCAGTAGTGATACGAAAAGGACCTTTTGGTGGTTATATAATTTCCTATTTTAATAAAACCTTTTACGATTTTTACCAAATCATGCATTTATTTTCATTAAGGGTGAAGGAAAACATAGTTTTTGTCTGTTTTGTTGTCTTTTCCCAACATTTTGTATAGTGTAAAGATTTTATTTACATGTTTGATTTGTTTTCCCAGAGCAAATGGTGGTTTCAACTTGCTATCTATCATCTCAAATTATATTAGTCACTAGGAAAAATTATTTCCTTCTCCTCTTCAAAAACTACCTAAAAGTTAAGAGACTTTCAGCCTATACTATACTAAAATGAAGATCACTTTTGTAGGCAACATTCTAGAGATTTTCGGTCATTTTTTCCACAGTTATGTGCCTTTTTTTTTCCTTTCCTCCAGGGGTGATGTCATGATGTGTGCATCTGCACCTTGGTCAGAGTAGCCCAGTTAGGAATGGAAATATGTATTCATTTTTACTCACTACAATGGGTTTTCTGACCACATCAGAAACTAGTAGTTCACACTTCTCAAAAAGTAAGTACTCCAGTCACAGTGAAGACACAGATCCCAGTCTTTCTATTTGGATATGGCTGAGAGAAGCCTGGGGAAGATTTAATTCACTACTAGAGGAAGGAAAATAGATGATGTCTAGACTTTGAGTATGCAGGTGATAACAATATTGTCTGTAAGCAGACCTGTCATATAAACTTCAGAGTGAATTTATTTCCAGATGAATATGTTATTCAATATACTCAGCAACTCGAAAGTATCATATAAATTTAATTCCTTTAAAATGGGAATCCTTTTTTTGTTTTTGTTTTCCTCATCTGTATATCTGCAATTACAGGATATTGCACTGGTAGAGAGATTTTTGTCATCCATATTAAGAGAGATCAATAGTATATCAAGCTCTTTCTGGTATAAACACTAATTGGAAGTTTCAATGTCTTGTTTGTAAATGCTTCTTACCAGTAACCTTGGAATTCAGACAAAAAGTTGACATCTAAGAGACCAGATTACCACTAGCTATGTTAGATTACAAAATGCTTGCTAATTTATGTAACTTTAATTGAAAAAGAATGATAATGAATTATTTATTAAGAAGGTTATTACCACCAAGGCAAAAATCTGTGGCTCTATAAAGACACCATAACAGGAGTAATTGCAGAATAATTTCAGCTGTCATGGACACTACTAGGAAATTAAAGTCTTGACTCCCGCCATGAGACACTGGAAGCACTGTAACATCAAACTTAATAGATACGTCTCTAACGTCAGGTAAAAGGGAACTTGAGATATGACCCCATCACAGGAGTTAAGTGATGTATATTGACACATGTCCATGTGGTTCAGACCTTCACCTTACTACTCTACAAAATTCTGGAGGACTGTGGACAGTGGAGGAATCCAAACCTGCCCAATGTTATGCATATTCAATTTGGAATTATCTATCTCTAGATTGATGGTCTCAGACTGTAGAAACAAGATATCATAAGTGAGTGAGATACAAGGATATGATGCAACAGACCAAAGAAGGGGTAAACTTAATTGCAACAGCTGGCAGAACTGTGAAATCAGAGACAGAGGGACAGATGTTTAGAGGTGCAGGTGACCAGGTGTTCATTGTGATGCCTCAGGGGGTTTTGATTTTTTTTTTCATTTCTATAGATTTTAGAAGCACTTGTAACTGTAGTTAAATGCAGATTTAGTGTGTTAATATTTCTGGCAGCTTAAGTTCAATGTTTATGTATTGTAACCCCTATCCCATATCGATGCCTTAAATTCTTTTAGTTATTTGGATGTCTTTTCAAGGTAGAAGGTTGAAGAATATCAGAAGGCCTGCAGCACGAGACATAAACATAAGCCAGCAATCTTGGGGTCTAAAGAACACTGGAAAAGCTCCAAGGGCCCTACATGTTCTGAGAAAAATAAAGATGATGAATAAAGGGTCCCACTGTCCCCCAGACTCAAATCCTGATGGGGTGTGCCCAGGGGCAGGACGGGGCAAGACTGAGAGATGTGTGAAACATGGAAATCAGTGTTTGAGAGGCACATCATCATGTATTCCTGAAAGCCCTAAGCCTAGACATTTAAGAATCCATCTTTTTATCTTATCCCACGGTAACTTGGCTCAAAGTCCTGCTTTCTGAGGTCTCTCAAGGCATCAATTGAAAGCCTAATTTCTGGTCCTGTTTTTGATGTATCCTATTATTTTACAGAGCCCAAGCACAAATTCTATGTATCCCACAGAAGCCAAATTTCAGGGACACATCTAATGTATATGGATATGTTGATTCCCACAGAAGCAAAAAGACCAGGATGACTTTATCAGATATGATGTAAGAAAAATTGAGCATGAAGAGGCTTTTGCAGACTTAAATAATAAGGAACCAATTTTATTTTGTAGCCTACAGGCAAACTTTAATTTTTCACGTAAATTGCTGATCTAAATAACTAGAATTACACATTGATTTCTTTATTATTTTTATTTTGGATTGCATAAGAAGTTAGGGATAGAAAGGGAAAAAGGAATGAGAGAGCAAGTTATTACCAGCATATGCTATGTTCTACAGATCGTATTAATTAAAATGCTATTGCATTTCAGATGAGATGTAACTCCCCCACCTATCTACCAGCAGTATCAGGTTTCCATGCTCTTGACTTGTTACATAGGAGAATATTGGATGATAGAAGAGTCACCTTCATCTTTATATTCTCTTCTACAAAGATTATTTTTAGCTAATTTTTTATCTTAGCTGTTCATGAATTTGCAGACACAAATTTATATTTTATTTTAGCATTTTCTGTCATAAAAGGGGCTAGTAGCAACTGATTCAAACATGGTTATGATTAAGTAAAAATATATAAAATTCTATAATCATTATTCAATGTTGAAAGAGTCGCTGATGATAAGGATGTGTCATATAAAATTGTTTTTCAAGATTTTTCATGGTAATACTTTGGGATCCTGGGGAACTGCCTTTCTCTAACAGAACTGCATACAGTTTATACATCTGCCTGATATGCTTTTGCTATACTGCTATATATGTATTTTGACTTCATGTTACTATTGAGAATTTAATAGCCCTCACTTTCTCCCTTAATCCTCTTGAAATTGTAATGTGTCATCTAGGAACTAAAATATTTTGCATTTTAGAATGTTCTCAGTTTATGAAATTACTGTTTATGTTGCCTAGTGAGGAAGATGAATATGAATATAAGATGAAAGATGAGATGAATATGAGTTTGGAATACCGAACTGGAAAATATTAGTTTGAATGTTTGAAAAGGACAAGAAGAGGGAAAGAGAAGAAAATACTTTGGCGTACATTGCTGCAGATATTGATGAGAAATCTCAAGCTATGGGAATCTAAACACTGGTTTAATGATACTTAACCAAGATCTCCAAATTGCAAAAACAGGCTTTCACCAGATGCTACTATAGAATTCAGTGGAAAACAGTGACAGACTTGTTTGTTTGTTTTGTCGTGTGGTTGGTTTGGAGGGTTTTATTTTGTTTTGTTTGGGGGGTTTTGTGAAATGTTATGTTGTTTTGTTTTGAGTTTAAATTACATATTTGAATTGGTTCTTTGAATTGAATATTGCTTTGAATAATCAAATCACTGTAACTAACTGTGCTTTTTGCTCAGAGGCAGTCCTGGTCCCCCTGCAAAAGTGTTGGAGCCAGCACAGAGGTAGTAATGAAGGTCCAAACGCTGCATAGCCTGAGTTGCACAGATTTTTTTAATCTCAGGCTTAAATATTCCTGTTTATACTTTTGCACTGACTGTCACTCTCTAGCCTTTTCTACCCCTGTTGCTCTCTCAGTTCTGGCAAAGAGGCCAATAGCCAGATGTTACAGGGATCATGCATTTCATTTCACGGTGCTAATGTTTCTTCTTTTAGGGGGTCAAATATTTGGATTCTTAAATAGCTGCTGTTTCAGTCATTGTTCAGGCAACGTGTTCCTTTCTGTAGAAGGGTTTAGCAATTTGCATTGTCTTGAGTTACAACCCAGGATGGGCTGTTGAGCCAAAAGTCAACAGCCATGACATTATATCTTTAATTTCAGGCAGCTAAGTGAGGTCTTGATTAAGTTAAAGTGCACTATAGGAAAATAGGAAAAAATAACACATACAGCCTAATAGCAAGGTATTGTTTGAATTTTTACCTTCCAAGTCTGCAAATATTTTTTGACAAGTGTGAATATTTGTAACCCAGTAAGTGTTTCTGTTGCATTTCTGTCACTGAAGTCACAACAATAAAATTACATGAATGTATTTGAATGAAATATGTAGACAGCTGTAAGTCTGAGCACACCTGTACATTTGCAGAGATTAGGTACTACACACAAATTATGTATCTTCTGAACCAATAAACAATATAATTTATACTGGATTTAAAAATACAAGGAGAAAAATCACATATAGGCCCCAGATTCCCAAAATTATAGGAACACAGATTAATATACAACTAAATAAATTCTATTAAATCACATAGTTTTCATTCTTAAAAATGTAAAGAAAAAAGGGAAATTATTAAAACCAGTGAATTTCATAAACTAAGCACACTAGGAAAGCCCTTATGCTTTTCTGTTGTGATAAGTAGTAAACTCAGCCACAGTCCATCACATGTTGCTATGTTTAATGTGGATTATTCGCAGTCATCTCCTAGGAATATGTCTTTTTGACTAAGTGGATATAATGTTCAGACCAGAGACATGAAAAAAAAATCCTGTATTTATACTCTTAAGCATAAAAGTATGTAACTGCAATTGCTAAGGTGCTGTGCTGATTACACTTGATCAAGCAAAAGTAATGACACTAAAATGATCTTCTGCCTTCTGAAATATGATTGACAAGATCAGATCAATAATATTTCCTCCCAGGAAACTGGAGTTCCTCATTTAATATTATGATCTTCATCTACAACTTTTTACTTCGTGATAAAGCTGTTTGGGGTTTTTTTGTGGGTTTGTTTGTTTGTGTGTTTGGTTTTTTGTTGGTTTGTTTGTTTGTGGGGTTTTCCCAAAAATTCATTGTTATATTATGAAATAATTTGCTTTTATATATATACGGCCTTTCCACACCTGCTTCCTGTAGGGACATATTTGCATTTGTAAAGTTGCAACTTTTCTCAGAACTGAGAATTTGACATTAGAAGGGTGGTCTATAAATTTATATGTCAGTAATACATACTTGTTTCAGCCCTCTTTCTCTGTAATTTATATCCCTAGTGTTAACTACAGTGCCAGTAAACACAGTGGAAAGCTCTAAGTCCATTTGAAGCTTGAGCAGAATTCATGCTATAAAGATGATAACAGCATCTAAGGAAATAATTGCCTCACTACAGGGAATGCAAATTGTTTGGCAACTGGTCTTTGTGTTGTCCTTTGCTTTCTTGCAACCAGTTGACACCAGTACACATTAACAGCAAAACTGATCAGCTTCAGACCCAACAGTTTCATAGTCATTCACTTCTTTTCTGAAGATGCTAATAGCAAAAGAACTGAATGGCTCACAGAGTGATAATGAGATACAGAGCATTTGCACTTAAGTACTCCATGTACACTGTAATCTAGGTTTTAATAACATGTTTAGAGTATTTCTTCATACAATTATTTGAGAGAATGTTTTTCTCATACTATTGAAATTATATTGAAAGAGTTTATGCATCAGAATAACACACTATAGTCCTTGGAATCTATTTGGGAAACAAAGCAACTGCTTACCAGAAAATAGTAATTTATGAAATAAAATCACAGAGAAAAAAATGACAGAACAGGAGAGGAGAGAAAAGGAGAGGAGAGGGCATGATCTGTTTGTTATCACTGACTGCGTTATTGAATGATATTACTACAATAGCAGCTCAATGACTCCTGCAATGAAATAATCTTCTGTGACTTTTAGAATTCCTATTGTCCTCCTTAGAATTTGGCTTGATAAAGCAACCTACGTTTTAATTGAAAATATTCATAAACATCATAAGTAACATACATAGCCATGTAGGATTGTGTGGGTTTAGTGATCTCTGAATATGGAGAAAATTGTACCCATCCAAAACTTAGTGAAATTTTTTAAAATCACTTCACTGAAATGTATCTCATTTCTACCAAAAAACCCCTTCTACCTCAGCTATGAGTTCCTACAATTGTTTCATACAAATAGACTTCCCCCAAGACATAAATCTCACTGAAAATAATTACTTTTAAGCACTGAAGTCATGCAACAAGGCAGAAACTGAAATTTAATTAAAAAATTATGTGAAAGATATAATACTTGCTGATTTTTCCGTTGTCTGCCATTTGAAGATATTTACATCTGTACATCAGTTTTGTAACACAAAGTGTTATGCTACCACATGAGATGAATGTATAATAATCCACTGTAGTAGCAGCAGTTAAATCCCAATGGAGTGCTGTTACTTCACCCTAACTTATGATAGAGCTGAGGAACAGAAATCTGGAATCTTCCTGTAAGCGCCTACCAAAGATGTCTCTATTCAGAAGAAAAGAAGATTGAATCAGGGTTTATTCAACAACTGTATTTCTGACAAGATATACTCTTTTATTGTAACTTTGATAATACTTTAAGCTAGCAATTCAGAAAGTATATTCAGCTAATGAATACTAGTACACCAGCAACTGCAAGGTAGCATATGCATTAAAAGCAAGAAAAAAATTCTGTCAATTTAATTTAACCAAGCATTTGAGCACTTAGGATCATAGTTTACAAAAGCATGAAGTTTGAATCAACATCTAGTTTCTTTCAGTTCCTTTCTTTTATTTCTCACTTATGCCTCTCACTGTGAGCCACCAGGAGCAAAACAGCAACAGTATTGTTAATGTTTTCCTAATATTCCAGATTTTTATTTTAATGTCTATTAAATTAAATTTCTAATAAGTTGTTGATGTCTAGAGTGCTTCAGTAGTTATTTAATAGCTTTTGAATTATCTTATGAATGCTGGTAAAACTGAGAACTGAGAGTGGTTTGTGGGTAACAGAGGAAAGGAAAACTGTCATGTTGAAGAATTGTGAAAAAATTGTCAACTTAAATATTTAACAATGGTGGAGAATAATTGAACAGTCCTAGAACACAGTTCCCATAGGCTTACAAAGGAGCCAACAGATACAGCACTTTGTGCAACACTCTCTAGCTTGTTCTTTGGGAGTTTGTGGACACTCTGGGGACAAGATTCAGGATTGTTGAGGTATGCCTGGAAACCTGAGAAACCTGAAAGGGTGCCTGATGCTTCCAGGTAATGATGAGGTAGGGGGACCTACAAGGGTGTGAGCCTGGGTGAGCTCTAGCACTTCCTAACAAGCTCAATTAGTTGACTTCAACCCAGGGTGATAGGAACTCTCATTGAAGCTAAATGCTTAATAAGGGTGGGTCAAGTTCTCTTTAAACCTGTGCTCAAGAGAGGCCTATTTAAGAGCCAGACACAGAGCACAGCCAACAATCCAAGTGTTTGATTCTACTAGAATGTTATGAACTGTTCTGAATATCTCTACACACGAATTCTAAGCTGGTAGATACAAGCAAGTTTTCATAAAAAGTGCTCTCAGTGCTTAGCCCATGGTAAATAATCCTGCCTCTTATCTAATAAACCCAGTTGTAATAGTTACTTTGAATTTGCATTATTCACCGTGTGTTGTGTCAGGGAATATACAAGAACTGTTTAGAAGTTATAACTTTTTTCAAAAATTCTTGTTTGAAGACATTTATTTCTAAGTAAATGATACCACTATATGCTATCCTGTATACAGAGAATACACTTTTGGTAGTTTTTTCCATTACAGTAAAGACACTACATCAGTTACTCAAATGCATTTATTTTCTCTATCACACAACCTCTTATAGTGGTCTAATAAATTTATTCCTCTCCACAAACCCCCACCATGTTCTTAAATAATGAAAGAAATTGATTCATCACTTACTTTCAGAGAAATGTGAAATTTCTGAAAGTGAAGATATTTCCTGGGTACTTTGTAAGTCTGAAGAAAAGTTTTACAAGTTTTCAATACTTTCACTTTAAATAAAACTGTGAGAGCAATGTTGAACTGATACTCAATACTTCATTAGTTGGGAATCAATATACATTTTGCTTCAGCATTTTAAACTTCAAAATGTATAATTAATAAATTATTCCTATGTTTTAGTTTCTCATAAGATTTAGGAACGATATGCTTGTGTTTAGAAATGGATTCGCTGAGAATATAAGTGGTGAAAATAAAAAAACAAACAAACAAAAAAACAAAGGGAAAATGTAAATACATCTTAAAATTCTGATTTTATGTAGCTCAGCACTGCAGAATTTTAATCAAATTCTGTAAGTACAATATTGAATAAAGAATAAGGAAAAGATTTTCAGTAAATGATACAATCCTTAGTTAAGCATTACTGAAAAACAAACTATTTTTCAAGGCTTCAGTTCACTGAATTCCATTACAAAACATTGCTGTTCATTATAAATGCAAGTCTAAAATTTAAACTTCTAAATGTCCTTGGCCTGAAAAAAACCAGAAAAAGATGCTAAAAATAATTTCTAGCTTGAGTCTTTTTTATATAGTTAGTCTAGTAATATTTTTTAAAGTGATTTGCATCTGAATATTTTATCAGTGTTGTTACTCAACCCAGCAACACAAAGTATGTAGGTAGTTTTCTTGTAAAGAACATCTGGCTGTCTTTCACCTTGTCTTGTGGATTCTGCCTGAAACTGTTCCAGGTTGTTCAAATGAGAAACATTTTGAAAGTCACCCCCTGAATAAATGTTGTTCTTATCATACTGAAACCAAACATCACATTCCTAGCTGTTATAAAATTCATTTATTGCTTTTGGAAAATTCATGGGATTAAGGATAAAATATTATAGATCAAAACACTGATATTTTCTCCCTTAAAATGGTTTTAACTGAGTTTTTCTATTTCATGTACCAAAATGACACAAACTTATCTAGCCTTCTCCATGTCTCCTATTCATCTCAAGATGATTGCTTTTAATATTTATTCATCCAATGATATGCTGCTGTTCTGTTTCACTGCAAAAGCCTATTCTTGATGGTCTTCAGAAAACTGCATTTCAGAAGGCTCATTTAAAAGATTTAATTTTACTTACGTGAGAAGCCTTATTAGAATCCCACTTTAAATTCTGAGTGTTATTTTTAATAACCTGTCAAAGACTTCATTTTTTTTTCCATTTCAGGTAGCCTACATGCATATACATATGAAAAAAGTATGCCTTTTTACATATGTTTCTGCACTTTTATTGGGTCTCGCTGAGGTGTTATTTCCCATAGCAGCCCTCATAGTGTTGTGCTTTGTGTTGGTAAGAAAGGTGTTGACAACATACCATTTTTTCGACTACTGGCAAGCAGTGCTCTCACAGTATCAGCACTGTCTCTCCCACATTCTCCACACACACCAGTAGGCTGGGGTGGGCAAGATCTTGGGAGGAGACACGGACAGGGCAGCTGATTTAAGTTAACCAAGAGGGTATTCTATGCTTTATGCCATCTGCTCAGATATAAAAGATAGGAAATGACAGAGGAAGAGAGGGGCATTTGATATTTATAATTTTTGTCTTCAGGAATAACTGTTATGTGTGATGGAGCCCAATTTCCCAGGAAGTGGACAGACATTGCTTGCTGATAGAAAGTACAGAAGAAAATCTGTCATGTTTTATCTTTGCTCACACAAGCATGACCTTTGTTTTTGCTTTAGTAAAATCCCTTTATCTTGACCTGAAAGTTGGGAGTTTATTCCCGTCTTTTCTCTTCCTGTTCTGCTGAGCAGGGGATAGAGAGGTTTGGCAGGCACCTGGCATCCAGCCAAGTTCAGACCATCACAGCATTTCTATAAATATACATATCATTTAAAATATTAATTTGTGATTAAACTCAGCTAAAAGACGAAGCAAGCAAGCAACCAACCAAAAAACCCACAAAACTAAACCACCCACACCTACATAACAGCTGAACTTTTACATTTAATATTGGTTTTCATTTGACTTTGTGCAGTCAGCTGTAAACTTACAGATTTAAAACAATATAGTTAATACAAGAACTCACTAAACATGGTAATAGTGGAGTGGACATTTCTTGACATACATGTGCTTGAAAATCAGGGCCATAAATAAATTATCATCAGAGGAAAAAAATAAATATTTGCCAGTAAATTTATTTTATGGATTGATTGTGAAGTCCATATATGCAGAAGAGTCATAGCAATCTCTGCAGAAGGATATATTTTATTCATTGATGTTTACTATCAAATGGAAGTATTTTAATTTAGGGTTGCCCATGTAGTTAAAAATTTATTTTTCCATAGTCATAAAGTCATCTCAGATGATATGGTAAGTTTTTGTTCTGGTTTTGTTTGGTTGTCTTGTTTTGGAACAGCTGAAAAGATATTTAGGGCAAATAAAACATATTACAGCACCCTGAAAAATAAATGCTGTTACATTTATTATAACTAGTGTTTAAGACCTTGAGAGTTCTGTGTACAAGACAGCAGAAAAACTAATCTGCAAACTACAAAGTAGTACTGAACATTTTAATCTTGTGTTTTTAATTTGATCTCAACTTTATTATAGCTTCATTATCCGTAAACGTGCAAGTAAATCTAAGCACTGCTCTCATTATCATTTAGCTACGTGGGTTGACACTTCATATATAAAGTGTTTTGTCTTGCAGATATATCAGCTGGTTACTCCTATTGCATTTTGTACAGTAATAAGCTAAGAGAGCACACTTTCACAAAACCCCAACAACAAATGTAACAGAAGTCTTGGCTCAGTATCTTCTCTAAAGGGATAAATAGAACTTCTCTCCATACTTTAAAATCAGAATGCCCCCTGGGCAGCCTATTCCACTTCTCTGACACCCTCAACGTAAAGAAGTTCTTCCTCATGTTGAGGTGAAATTTCTTGTGCCTGAGTTTATGGCCATTACTCCTTGTCCTGTTGCTGAGCACCACTGAAAAGAGTCTGGCACCATCCCTTTGTCAGAAATCTGAGTTATTTATATGCATTAATGGCATCCCCTCAGTCTTCTCTAGACTAAGCAGTGCTTTAGTACTGTTAATGTTCACCTACTTCTGAGCTCTACATGCCCTAAATAGTTTTACAGACTTCTATTTGCAGATTAAGTATGGCTCACAAGTTTAGTTAATAATAAGAGAGCTCATATTAGTTTTCATCTAGATGTTACTGACAACTTAATGGCCCTTGCTTATCTGATGGTACCTCCTATAGTTTCTTATTCCTTACTCATCATTTCTTTGTGTTTTTCCCATTTACCAGGATGTGGTGAATTTTGTTATTACCAAATCTTTCAAGGCAAGGATCATTTTCTCTACAGCTACTGTGCTAAGATGTGAAGCAAGTGGAAAGAGATTTTCCAAAGAAAATTCTGCTCTGGTATTAAGTATCCTCTTTCTTGGTTTTAAATTAATGTATCAAGCTATTTCCTGCTAAGGATAAATTATATTTTTAAATTACCTGATTTAAATATTTAAAATCCTTACCAGCTTTGAATATAATAGACTTTTGTTTGATCATTCTTTACTAGTTATATATAAAGCTATAACAAGATGTCCTTTCTAACATATGGTACTGGTTATTTGTAATTTATTACAATAAATATTTATTAGTATATTAAGTAAAGATACAGGATTTTATTGATTATTTTCAAAATGTCATGGAAAATATATCTGTGGATTTGCAGGTGCCAGGGCATTGGCAGTGGCAGCACTGCAGGGTGGCCTTTGTGAGGAGAGGCTGGGGCTATCTTGAACCTTTCACAGCCAGTTCCAGCTTGATCCAACCCACCCACTGCAGGGCATGGCTGAGCCCCACAGCCGCGGGTGGAGGCCTTTTAGAAAGTGCAAGTCTAATAGGGTGTAAAAATTCTCCATATTTATCTCAGCTCATGAGTTCATTTGAAGGGGGAAAGTGAGAGAATGGCTAGATGGGCATCTGTGATGGTCAGACAAGGTCAACCTGCAACAATATCATAGTATAAACATGTATAATGAATCTTCAGATTAATCACATATGTCTTCCCTGTAAAATAAGACCTTTGTAGGAAAACCCTCAATAACAGGTGTAACAGCTATAGGATACTCTGAATGACTCTTCTCACCCCGGACTAATCTAACACATAACCAGAAATTCACATTTAGAATGTTTTCAGCAGAATAATTGAATTCCCCCTTCTGCATATTGGAGGCTTAGAACATCATTAACAATATTAAAGGGGGAAAAACCCCAACAGAATGTTTTTCATCTGAAAACAAACTTGTACCTCTCTTTTTTTTTTCTTTTTAATAATCTACAAGGCAAATCAATGTGGTAAAAGACTCATTATCTGTTACATAATTATCCACAAAGTAAGCTCAGTTGGTGAAACAAAGGTGATTACACAATGTTATGAGATTCTCTTGCTTCGGGTATTTTATTGATAGACATGATGATCAAAATGAATAACCAGTCACTTTTTTTACTAGCTACTTGACTTCAAAATTATTAGAGGACATTATTTTCATTCTCATCACAGTTTCTCATTCATATTTTACCTTGTATGAAGGAAACGCTCTTCCAAATGTTATAAGAAATCCTCTTCATGAACTATGTAATAAAATAATAAATAGAAATGCACTATTTCTTTTTTTTTCTACAAATGCATAATAATTACAGAAAAAATGGAAAAGTAAAAGGAACTACTGGTCTATAATATTCTTTCCTTGAGACAGATAATCAGCAGCAGCTTTCCCTTTGTCCCATATATCTGTATTCTTCATCGTCACCTACTTTATAGACATTCAAGTACTTCTGTAAATCCCCACTGCATTCTTTCTGTTTATACCTTCAGGTTACAAAGTGATTGGCTGAGTGCCTGGACGATGGTGCCAAACTTGAAATATCTTCTAGGACTGTTAACTGCAACACACTTGTTTCCACTGCTGTAGGAATGTTTAAATGTTGCCAAAAGGCAGTGTTTTTTTAATTTTTTTTTCAGCGGAACACCACAGTTCTTACATTTTTGCAAACCTATGCTATAAAGAAGACTAAAAAATACCTAGGTCTCTGGAGTCTAACCATTCCTTATTTTGATGAACTACTAAAAAGGACACAGAAGTAGTTCTACAAATTGCCACAGCTTCAGCCACATGAAAAATAATGAATTATGAGACAAAATGCACCATACTCACTAATTAATTTACCTTATACATTTCAAATCTAAACCACTTCATGTGCAACAGACTTTCTCAAAACAAAGATTTCTCTTGAATGGCTGTAATCATTGAAAATTGAAAGAATGCCCAGCCATTTTGTTGAAATGTCCTGCTTATACCAAGTGGAAATGAAATCATTCTTGTCCTATAACATTGTCAGTAGATCACTTAAACCATTCCAAAAAGAGCTCAAGATTTCAGTGTGAATTTAATTCTCCTTTTCTTACCCAAAGATTAGCTTGTGCTGCTTAAGATCTTGCCTTTTCATCTCTCTTTTTTCATCACCATTCTTTTGTTTTGGGTTTTTTCCCCCTAGTTTCTTTTGAATTGAGAAGTGGTGACCTTTGAGTAGAGAGCTGCTCTGTCTTTCGAATTATGTTAATAATACATAATTGGAGAAAGTTTCCAGCAATAATGCAGCGCTGCAAACTTTATTGGTAGTATTATAAAATTCAAGGTCAACTATAAAGTCATTTACATGAGTCTTGGATGTAATTGCCTTTAAAAAATAAAAACCTTTAAAATAAATGAAGAAATCACAAGAGAATGATATTTATTTGGAAATGGTAATCAATCAGGAATGTATTTTGTTAGAGAACCTTCTCTGGCAGAAAATTAATGTAGGATCTCATGCCTTTGCAATCAGTTGCAGCTGTAGTTGAAAATATAACAAATGAAAAAAAAATCTGCCACTACTTTTCCTATTTTATCTTCATATAATCCTATTTTATCTCATTCCTTTCTTCTGTCATTCTTTTGAATCCCTTGGATAATAATTGTTCTCTTATCCAACACTAGTGCACCTCCAAGTTCCCTATCAGCAAATAGCTTTTCTCCCTACTTATTCAGCCATTCTGCTTCTCTCTCAGATAACGCAATTCTCTTTACACCTACCTCTTATTCACCACATTTTCATCTGTCCCACAATTTCTCTATTGTCTATGTCTTCAGTTGCTCCTCACTCTCCTGAAGCTTTTAGGAAAGGGAATAAATCAAGAAACATATGTGTCATTTTTCAGGCCTGTGCTCCTTAGTCCATCATGTGAAGCAGTACAACTTGAGATCGATTCTGGCTGTGGATGATTACTTCTTTGGGGGCTCAGAGTTGTTCAGAAGATAGAAACTGTGTCCCCTCATGTAATTCAGCTTCAGAGGACAGCAGCAAACCTTTAACAGGTCTCTCCTGAATGCATGGCAATAATGACACTGGATTTGAAGCACGTGATAGAAATGTGGAGTGCCATTTTATCAACTGCTGAAAACAGTATTAGAACAGGAAACACTGCAAGTGTTCACCAGCTGAGCATATGCCCAAACTATACAACATATAGCATGTAAATTTTATATGAAGCACCATCAGGAGCTACATGACCTTCTAGACACCTGTTTTCAATTGCAATTATTTCCATATTGTGTATGTCACATACCCACAAATATGACTAAGAACTCTTTTCTGAGCAATCCTATATCCAAAAGTGTATTAAGAAAAGCCATTCATAATATCAAATGCCTGTCTATGCATTTCAGTGAATACTTTGGACAGAAAGGAGTAATTTGCTTGTAAAAAACATTTTGCATTTTTAAAAAATTGTTTTCCTAATTTATAGGTCCCAGAAGTATTCTGACACATGGCAAGGGTAATGATCTAGGAAAATTGCAAAGTGTGATACTGATTAGGTAAATGAAAAAACATGTCTCTACTCTGCATGAATCATCACAGAAAGGTTTGATAATGTACTCCAAACATTATTTAGTGACAGAAATGGGCATTTAGAAGGATAAAAATAGAGGAACAAAGACAGCTCATAATTTTATAAAAGTAGTGATAAGTTTCCTACTGAAGAAAAAGTAGTGGAAATAAATCTGCTATCTTGAGATCTCACTGAAGTGGATAACCCTTTCATTGAAGGAACATACAAATGGAAAATTGTATTTGTACTGAAAGAGCTGTAAGTTTAAAAGATTAAAATTAAAACTGCCTTTCTGCACTGGGATCACCTCCATCCCTGCTGTTTGTGGTTCTAACTAGCTGCAAATAAGGGGGGAAAAAAACCCTCATTGAAATAATAGAGTAACTTTTGAAGAATAGAAGGATACAAGTTTTACTGATTACTGTGACTAGTTTCACAAATTATAGATAGCACTCTAGCAGACCTTTTCTTTGTGGTTTCTAAGAGGCTGAGTGAAAGTGCACCAAAGAAAAAGGGATAGGATAGGATAGGATAGGATAGGATAGGATAGGATAGGATAGGATAGGATAGGATAGGATAGGATAGGAAGCATAACTTATGTAAAGTAATAACTTAAAACAGAGATGTGTGGGAAAAAACTCTGCACAACTTAGGAAAAGTAGTTCTTTAAATATAAATGGCACAAAAACGCACTGATCAATTAATCAAGTTTGCAATAATGTAATTATCGTCCATATAAGTTTCCAAAATTATTAAAACATGACAAAACCGTGTCACTAGAAGTAAGGTATTTCTTTATTAGTTACGTGAACTTATCTTTGAACCCCATTAGAAATATTAATTTTACTTCAAGTCTACCATTTTCTGTTGTCAACTCACTTCATGTGACGTTTAGAATAATTCTGTAGCAAGTGCATTAACATTATTACCATGTATAGATTTTGTCCTCCAGCTTCAAATGAACATTATCTAAAAAGCTTTGGGAGGAAAATGTTTCTTTTGAAATTCTTGTCTCCGTGAGCATATTGACAGTGTTTTTGCACTTAAAGTACTGAAAGTGAACTATATTGCTGTTTCAGAAACAGTTGTTTAGGGTTTATTGCCAGAAAGTTGTTTATTATGGCAGGTTGACATCTAAAAGGAAAGGTAGGGGTGCAGAATCTAGGCATTCCCACACCTCATTATCCTGCAAATACATGGATTGCCACAGCATGAAAGCAGTGACTGCATTCAAGAACAGTCAACAAATCTCAGTATGAATAGTCACTGTGAGAGTCTTGAAACAAGGAAAGTTGAAAGCGACTTTTGCACTGCTCAAAGACTCATTCAGGCATGTAGGGGGTAAAGCTTCATCTCTCCACTTTAATAAACTAGTTCATTTTAATTAAGCAATAAGATATGGTAGGCCATAAACTGTACTGCATTAATTCATTGTTATTATGCTACTGCTAGCCATGAGGCTGAAGGAGAAGTCATCATCAATGCAACTAGGCATGAATTACTTCCACTGAGTGTTCATTTTGTGCCTTTTGGCCACTGTAAAAATGTTAGTATTTTAAAAATATTTTTATTGTTAATGAAAGGTGTGCACAAATACAGTTGTATTTTCAACTGTTTCTATTTTATTCTGTTTTTTAAAGTCCATATATTTATTTTTCAAGGGAGGATTTCACCTTACTCTGCACAATTGCCTGTTTACAATGAAAAGAGCAGCAGGAGGGGAAGGAAATTATTTGTTGGGGTTGTTTGTGTTTTTTGGATTTTTTTTTCTGTTTGGCTATACTAGAAAGTTCAGCAAAATGGTATGCAGAATTATCAGAAATATGAAAAAAAAAGTAGGAATTAAAAAAAATACATTAGTCTTGGAAATTGATAATCCCTGTTTCTGAGCAGGGGTCAGATTCTTTTTCCTGTTTTGCTGCTGTAAATACTGAGTAAATCCCTTGTAGTTCAGCAGAATAAGTCCCTTTATTCAAGGAACTCTTCTATATTAAATTAACAGAATATTCTGCCCTAATGACTGTGACTAGAATATAATGAATCTTGAAAAGCATTTATCTGCTCCTTGTCTCTTCACTTATTGGAGATTTTATGTGTGTTGTATACTGGAACTACAAACAAACTCCCACAAGGTGTGTCATACATAGGTTCCAACCATACCCACTCTGAGTTAGATGTCGCCCAGCTTGGGTCCAGCAGTACTGTGGTCCCACCATCACAGGAGTAAAATGAAGATTGGTATTTATAGTAAAAGTCATAATGTCCTTAGTATTTTTTCAACAAAATCCTCATATTTTATTTTAAAATACAGACCTACTTTACTAAAACCAGAAATCTAATGTACAATAATTATGGAGGTGGACAGACCAAACCATACTAATAGGAAAAAAAAAATTGTTTAGGAAAACTTTAAATATCTTTCATCCATTCTTACAAGTTCTATAATAATTATCATCCCTTTCATTACTGTTTTTCTTTTCCTTGTGTCATTTTAAACATGGTTAGTACCCAATGAAAATTTCTATCTTATCCTTCATTTTGAAGAGTGCATGTTAACACAGAGACAGGTCCTAATAATACAAGCTGGCAACACTTTCTATGTATATTATCATCAAAAATCAATTTCTGTCATAATATGAGACCAAATGTATGGACTGTCCTCCATTTGGAACACATTGCATGATTAGATTTCTTTATACTGGTGAAAACCTATTAACATCATAATAGGATATGATAAAATGCAACCACCCTATCTTGTAACAAAGCGATTATTCCATCTTTTCCAAACATTATTTCAGGTTTTTCCTTTCCATATGGTATATGAAAGAAAGTAATTGGCAGCGTTGAGATGCTATGTCTGCCAAAAGTGCTCTTTGGCAAGCAGTAATTCAAGGAGCAAATAACTTTTTGTATATAATTAGTTGATTGAAAGACTGTGCAAAATAGGTAAATTTTATTATTCATGAATAATTCATGTCTGTGAATATATTATTGCTACTAGTTTTCTATAAAGAGCTACTTTTGAGATACTGAAGAAAGATAAGTATATTTTTTATTAATAGGATCAAAATGTAGAAAACAGTACAGAAGTGCAACAATGTCTACTGGTGATATGAAGGTTTCATAGAATCTGAAATTTGCAGTGTCATAAAATCTCAGGTGTTACATAACCCATTTTATCTTCTCAGAAGACAGTAGCAAATAGAAGTAGGAACTTTATTATGGTAAGAGCTTGCTCATGTGTGCTAGTTACAGCGGTCAGGACCAGTTTACCACTGTGTGAGTGTAACCAAAAATGTGTGTACTACACCCTCTATGTCATTTCTGATGGACTGTTAATAATGGATCCTTTGCAACAACTGCCCATGGCACATCTGACAACTGAGGCTACAAGCTGGGTGTTAGAGAACCCTGAAAGACAGGGGAGTGTTTATTTTCACACCAATGTGTGATTACTCCCCTCAGTGGAGGCATTAGCACCTTCACACCCACCCTAATGGGTCATGTTTGCTAATAGGCTGTTAGGGACTGGCACAATAAGCAGTTGCAATGACTTAGATTATCAAAGATTCCAAAACTATCCCATGACTCAGAGTTAAATCATCCATTGTGAAACTACCTGCCCTGAGTGGAGGTACTGGGCATTCCCGCCTGTACCTGAGCATATATAATCTTGTGGGTTTGGGACTTCTGGTACCCCTCATTGGATCCAGAGGAGAACTAGAACCTCAACAAGACTGTGACTTTCAACCAGACTGTGACCATCATCCTCACCAACAGGTTTTCCTTTCCTTCAAATTTACAGTCAGAGGGACCACATGTGGCTCAGCACAGGGGCTAATGAACACCATTCTGCTTGTGCAACAGAGTACTGGGTTATACATCATGGTTTTGTGGATATTTCTCTCTGTATCATTTTATTTATTGTAATATTTTTATTAAATTGTAACTCTGACTTGTAACCTCTTTTGAGTTGAATTAATTTCTCCTGTTGGTTTAACATCAAATCAATACATCATAATCATCTGGGTTAGAAGTGTCAGTCGTCATTAGAACTTGCATTCATAGTGCAAGTTTCACCTGTTGACCCAGTTTTAAATAAACACCAAATTTTAACTTAGCCACAAATACACAGGACTTTTAAATGATTAAATGTCCTGTCAGGGAAGCAGAAGGACATTGATGTTTTTTTCTCTCTTCTAAGCTTTCACAAAAACCAACAAAATTTCTACATAACTCAGAAATGGTGTAAAGCGAAACTGGTTTCACATAGTCCTTAACAAAGCAGTCATCGTTAATTTCTCCTCAACTCAACTGAAACTTAAAAAACCCCACCACAAGTATTGTTGTTCCTTTTTCTGTTTAAACAACCTTCATACTCAGTATTAACAAAAAATGATACACCAATTGTAGGTGTATTTTCTATTTGATTGAGAAACACGTGTATGTTACTGGTAAACAAAGCCCATTTTTTCCTCTAGTATTTTATGAACATGCTGAATAAGCATTGAGTACAGTGAAGGAATCAGTGCATCTCATCTGTCTGATTCTTACATGGTCAACACACTAATGATGACAATGTCTTCTAGTCTGCAGAATACAACAGTTACTATTTAAAACCCTTATTTTCCAATTTCTGACAGGTACAAATAGGTAGACCTGTACTCTACCTGTGGAGGCAGAAAAAACTAATAGTTGTAGGTTGGACACTGAGTAACTGGAAAAGTATTTTCCCTTGTGGTGGTCAATGTTAAAAGAGAACTGAAAATGGTACATAGCAGCACTGACATGCAATAAGGCTCATGTCTAACATGTTCAGGTTTACAAGGAATGCATTTTCTTACTGATTAGACTAACAGGAATTTTTGTGTAAGTTTAAGAATTTCAAATGAAATGGTTTATTTTGGTTTGAACTAAAATCAAAATGTGATTTACCGAGAAGACATAAGCAGACACTCAACTAATAGCTAAATATATTGGACATAACATCCTTCTCATCCTGGTTAGTGGAGACATTTTAGACTCTAGAAACTTGAGAGTTATGGAAAAAAATCTGAAGAAATAATTTGCAATAAGTATCTTTGAAGAACAGGTTAATAATCTCTAGTTCAACCTACTATTCTATTTCATGTCTCATTCTAAGATATTTTTTATCAAATTCATTTGCCATTATTATTAATATAAAGCCAGAACAGCTTTCAGAAGAATATTTTTGTGCCATTTTAACAACAAATCTATCTATGTTCTTCTAACTTTTTGAATTTTTGACAAGCTTGACTGTTGCTCAGGAAATTTGTTTATCATCATAACAAAGTTTGACTTGGTTTCTCTGTTCGAGAAGCAGAGCAATGTGAAGGAAAACAAGAATTGATAACCAGCTTCTTACTGGCTGTGGCCCAAATAGATATTTAATAATCAGTCCTTCTCTTTTTTTTCTATAGTAATTTTATGATTGACATAGGATAAAATGCTTATGAAAGAATATTAGATTAATTGTACTTTGTGATAGCAAGAAGACAAAAGTAGAGGGGGGAGGAGATAGCCCTGGAAACCAGATAAACCCTTCAGGTTTCTGAAGCTGTCACATGAATCTTAATAAAGGTTCAGAGCATCTAATGTTGCAGAGATACTTCACAGTGTCTTCATAGGCAAATGAGCCAACACGTGCCAGCACAGTACGCTTGTACAGGGCTGCAGAATAGCCACATTAACATCCCAACATCTTTAAAATAAAAGATCTGCAAAATTATTCACTTACCATCCATATTGAATATTAATTACATTTAATACTTCAGTTTATCAACCTTTTACAGGAGTGGTCAGAAATGAAGCATGCTGGGAACAAATGCATGACAGAAGGGAAAAATATTACTGACGGCTATTGGGCTCCATTTGACAGTTAATAAAAACCATCAAGTCTGTATTATGTTAGATTAACCAAGATCTGGATTCTACTTGACAAGTCATTATTATTAAAGGCAAGTGGAGGGTATTTTCAAATACACCCTGGAGTGATGCATGTTAAAATATGTATGACAAACTTGAATGTCAAGGACATTTTGTGCAGTGTATAATGGAAAACTGCATGTAATGTGCAGTTTGGGAACTATTTTATGTACCTCTGAAGACCTCAAAGCATCACAATGAATGTTTTATTGAAAACTGTCATACTCGGTGCTGGGACCAACTATATTGCAGATATTTATGAACAGTCATCACTTCAGCAGCTCAATGCCTTTCCTAAAGCAGAAAAAGAGCAGTACATGACTAAATGGCCCATCTTTGCTTTTCTGCTTTCTGTTCACTTTATCCCATGTGCTAACATATTAATTCAGGACTGTGACTTTCACCTTAATATTCTTAGCTTTAGGTACACCAGAAGCTTGCTAATTTTGGTGTCAATGTTATAGATGGATGTTATGTTCCAAAAGCCCATCCACTTTCTTTTCTATCTCCAGGTTTAGTTTTATTGAAGTGAGTTATTTCTATTTTGCCATTTCTTTCCACTACTCTGTAAAGTCATCTTATGGTTTAGAGATGTATTTCTTGGGGAATATAAAATTAAAGATAGAAGACTCTATTGCTATAGTCCAGGAAATTTAATGTTATACAGAAAAAAACTGAATCAGCTTTGCAGTCAGTTTCTAACAGAGAATCACCTTCATATTCATGGGAACGCTTCTGTTTTATAAAAACAACAACAACAAAAAAGATTATTACATCAAATATGGCTGTTGTCACTATGCAGAAAGCCATTTTGCAGCACTCAGTGTTCTATGATATGCCAACTGCCTCTGACACGCTCTTCTCTCAATATAAAACTAATGTAATTCCTCAGTAATTGACAAAACTGTTGTTGCCTAAAAGGGAAGAAAATAATTTTCCAGACAATGTTAGTATAGGTAAAAGAGAGAAATGAAAGCGCTTTCAGGTGTAGCAAAATGCGTAGGTGCACACAGTATAGGGTTCTTACAAATTTATAACACTAATTAATTATCATATCTAATGATTACCTCCAACCCAAGAATTGTGTGCTCCCAGAATCTCCCTCAGGTCTGTTCCTCCCTACTTCTTCACCATCATCATCTTCACAACACATGCCTTCTTTGGAGTTTCTCCAAGGTTTCTGGGCCTTCTGCTTTGACTACAATTATATCTTATTATGTCGTCCTATGTATGTGTCCCAAACAAGATTTGCTTGCTTAAATCTCTTCCTTGAAAAGAGTATTAAAGAGAATTTCAAGAATGCAGCACATGAGGAAGGGGTTGAGAAACTGTCACCTGCTACCTTAATTGTGAGAAATGATACAGCTATATTAAAAACTACAAATATATAAAAAAATTCTCAGGATCTTAAGGTATCAAGTGATTTAAAAAGTCCTACAAATATTATTCTACAACACTGCAATATTTGATGTCAGTTTTTATATTTCTCATTTTCTTTTTTTAATTCCCAATATTTTGGTCTTTATCAGTCTTCAAGCCATTGTGATCTTCCAGTGTTTGTCAGTTGAGGATTTTCATTTTTGAATGCATCTTTGTGCTTTTTGGCATCGAATGTCATAAATGTATGTTTGGTTCTAGGTCTTACTGCAATTTAAAAAGCAATGCAGAAAAACCACCACAGGTCAAAATGATAATGAATTAGTATGCAAATGATGGCTTTGAGGATATGTGCCTGCAAGAAGGAATAAAGGTATCAAAGCAGAGCACAGAAAAGTGCTTCTTCTGCATGAAAAATATGAGATAGTAATGGTGATTTTTCAATATATCCATATCTAATTCTTGCTTTTATGCCACTTTTTATCATGTGTAGAGATGGACCATGAAAAGGACATTAATATTTTTCTCCTCTGCGTATGGTAGTCTCTTCATATAGAAATGTAGATTATTTCCCATAATTTGACACAAATTCTGCAAAACTGTAATACAAAGCTTGTTGGGCTCTGCTGTCATCATGAAAAGATCACCTTTCTTTTGTAATAATGGGAGGGAATTTAAAAAATTTCCAATTTTATTTACTTGCTATTGTGATAACAAAGAATTACCTTACCTTACAGAAATCTTATCTATGATGCAACATATTATATAGATATGAAAAGGTGAATGACAGCTCTTAAATCTATTTGCTAATTGAAATTCAATTTGTTACATAAAAGACTATGGTGGTCATTCATTAACCAGCAGGAAGTTATGTAACTTTTCTGAAATATATGTGCTTGTGACCATTTAACACCATATAAAAATGCAAAGTTGTATTGTACTCTCACAAAATTCTTGGAAATCCTGGATCATAGGAAAACTAGATTCTTCTATTGACCAAGCCTTGTAGGTGTAAATTTCTTATTCTATGTGTAAGGCTTTTAAACATAGTCCCTGATTGAGCAGGCAAGTTGGACTAGGTGGCTTGCAGTGGTCTCTTCCAACCCTACCTGTTCTGTGCAATACTCTGTTAGAATCCAGTCCTATCAACTTTTACTCACTTTACTGGCTTTGCTGTTGACCCGAGTCTAGGAAAGAAATGAAGGGTGTAATTAGGAATTCTGGACACTCACTCTTCCCTTTTTTTATTTGATTTCCAATTTGTAACAAAGCAGAATTCTCTGAAACCATGTCTAACATTGACAATTCCTAGGTAAAAAAAAATAACATTCAGAGTGAGGTAGGGAAAAGGGTTAAAAAAGTGTTAAGAAGTGTTTGAAGAAGATTTATAATTATGCCTCAAGGTAATTGTTATCAATCCAGAAAAATAAGTTTCAAAGTTAAGACTATAGGAACAGGCACACAGAAACAACAACAACAAAAATAAATCCAGAATCATAACAAGCTGTGTTGGAAAAGACCTCAGAGACCATCAAGTCCAATATAAGACTTTATCTCTCAAAAGGACTCATCATAAGAATCTTACAAAAAAACCCAACCAAACAACAACAACAAAAAAACCCCTCAAAGCTGAGAGAAACTCTAGAGAGCTCAACTTTCCTTGACTGATCACTTAGGAACGTTGTCAGTTCTGTCTGGACAATAATATTTTATCTCTTGAAATCTATTCTCCATGAGGATTTGTGGGGTTCTTTTTGGTTTTGGTTTTGGTTTTTTTGTTGTTGTTGTTGTTTTGGGTGGGGTTTTTTGGTACGTAAAAAAAAAAAATCCTCATTTTTTTTAAAAGCATCTGATAAAACTATCTCATTTCCCCTAGTTTCTCTATTATGAAAAATAGAAGGTAATCATGGCTTTACACTCATTTCAGAAATCATCCTAGGTCATTAAGTTCCAGGATAAAGACAACTACTCTGTGGCAGCTATACTATTCTCTAAATAATCTCTCATGCCCTTCTCAGTACCCTGTGTGTTCTATTGCATTGTCTTTTGTAGGTGATCAGCTTGGTAAGTATGGCTTTCAAGCATGAGGACAGTATAAATTTGTAAGTAATATAGTGGCACTTTATTTACAAATTCCTTCACAATCATTCCTAACATTCTTTATTATTATTGTTTAGCTCTCAGCAGTACTTTTTTCATAGACCTATGGAGGATAACTCCAAAACACATTTTCTGGGCCTAAATAGTTGAATTATGCCTATGTTATCTGTCTGCATATATAGCCAGAATTTGGAAATATTTTTCATGTGTGTTTCTTTTCATTTTCTGGTGCTGATTTTTTAGGTGCCAGTGGTCTTATGAGATAGTTTTTGATAACCTTCTTAGTTTTGCAGGTGTGTGGGGTTTTTTTTAAATATGATAAAACTTCTATTTTTCCAAATAATATTTTGTCACTAAAAAATATTTAGCTGTCAGCATTCACAACTTATTGCAGATCATGTAGGAGTTTATAAAGCTCAGTTTTCACTACAGAACTTTTTGACATTCTGGTGATGATGTATTTTATACATAAACACTGACTATTTGTATTCTCTGAACTTTTTTCTGGTCTCTGTTTCTTGTATTTAGACAGTTATTAATTCGTAAGGACCTTTCTTGTTAATTGATGGTATTATAAATTCTTGAAGACTTTTCAGCAAGAGACCTTTGGAAGATTTTGAAAACCCAGATTTTTATGATTAAGCTATTACTTATGTAATAATTACAGTAGTTTTCATCTGCATACTAGAGATATATTTGTGTGAAATTGATACCAAGATATCAAGGGAGCCTCTATGTGTTCAATATTTTGATTTAACATGAACTAACAAGTTACTGATGAGTCATATTTTCAAAGGACTTGCATCTTCTTTTTTTCAAACTATGACAATTACTGGTAATTAATAATTAGTAATATTACAAAATATTACTAAATGAGATGAGTGAAATACGCTGCTTTCAGTTAGAGATCAGCTGTTCTGTCAGGTGCTCTACCTGATCCTTTGAAAGAGATTGCTTTTTGTTCATGACGTTGCTCAAAGACAAATGTAGGTCCCGAATGAATTACTCAATAATTTCTAAAATATCAGAACAAAAATTCATCAAGTACATCAAGGTCTAAAATCACCGTTTTGACCCCTGCCCAATGCTAAACTAACATAACAATTTTTGTGTTCCTTCTCTTTGAAATTTGAGTCTCTGACATCCTTCTTTTATTTATCTAATTGGATTATATTTGAGGTTTTTAAAGTCACAGAGTTGTCATAGTTAAGAGGAGTTCAGTATCCAGAAGCTCTGCATTTAAAAGAAGATTATGAGAACTGGAGAGGAGATTCAAGCTAAATCGTTATGTTTGTGGAATAATATAAATCAAATATAGCAATGACTCATGACTGTTATCATCAATTACAAATAGAGTTGTAACAGTTATTATCCTACTCAACACACAATAATAATGTCTTGGTATCAAGATATCCTGGTATCAATACCGGTAAAGTATAATGATCTGTCTGTGAAATGTATGGAGTGACTGTAATTTGGGACATTATGTTGTAAATATTTTGCACAATACATATTTTCTCAAATATGCAAGTTACTACTGAAAGACACATTTACAGACATACTTTATGGACATTTACGATGTAACAGAATAAATTATTAGATGTTCTGAAGATTTTTACTCCTTGAAAAAGTTTTAAGTATTCTCATTTTCCTGTAAATCATGTTTATAAAATTTCCTTAAGTGCTTCCTGCTAATGTTTCAAAACAACACTTCAAATTTAACAAACTGTACCTGATTATTTTTCAATTGCAGTGCCTTTTTTCCCCCCTTATCTCTCAATCACATATTTACAACACTTCGTTTTAACATAGCATTTAATATAGCACAGCATTTTAAATCCAGAATATTCCTAGAATCCTAGAATCTCAGAATAGTTTAGGTTGGAAAGGATCTTAAATGTTATCTACTTCCATTCACCCTGCCATGGGTAGGTACACCTCCCACTACAGCAGATTGCTCAGGGCCTCATTCAATCTGGCCTTGAATGCTTCCAGGGATGGGACATCCACAGCTTCTCTGGGTAACCCATTCCAGTACCTCATCATCCTTACAGTAAAAATAATACAAAATATAAACCTACTCTCTTTCAGTTTAGTCAGTCTCCCTTGTCCTGACGCTACTTGCTCTTGTAAAAGTCTGTCTCTATCTTGTCAATCCCCTTTAGGCACTGGAAACGGCTTCCAGTCATAAAAGAGGTCCATCCTAGTCACTGAACAGGTGATCTGCCATTCATATTGCACCATTATGTGGATGAGGATTGGCAACCCTCACAATGCTATGCCTCAATCAGCTGTGCCAAGCATTATCATAGAAGTGGAGTTGGCTTACAATCACTCTTATAAATTAAAAAAAAAAATGGATCAGAAGTCTGTAACTACTAAGTGAGCACTGTTTATGTAGTGAGGTCCTGGCACCAAGGTGATGAGTTGTCCCATCAACTCTGGAAATGTCATAGAGCTGCAGGTCTGATGGGGAGCTTCTTAGCAAGGAGACAGTAATGTTCATTCCTGTTCTTCACTTCTCCCAAAACGGTTGAGCGCCACAAGGCGGCTGATGCAATTACCCCAGACAGGGCCCTATTGCACAACAGTTATAATGAGGCCTGGGATATAGCTTGTACCTGTCTGTGTTTGGTGGGTTCTTTAAACTAAATGGTATTTATATACGGTTAAGAGGAGGTATCTATAGATGGAAGTTGATATCATAAGATTAAAACTGCAAGAAGAGATATTAAACTGCAGTTCAGGCAACTGTATCTTGTATTTGCAGTGCTCAATCAGCTATATTGTTTATAGACTGTATTTCATATGTGTACTACTCTGAGTTTTCAGTCTGTTGTTTTGTTTTGTTTTTTTTTTAAAATCTTGTATAAAGGGTAACTGATGCATTATCCAAAAATATAAACTTCATGTCTGCATATATATTTGATATACATAAACACACAGATAATACACCTAAAATTTAAATTTAAATTTCACACAATCAGCATTTTATTTTTAAAAAAATTTTTAGAAATAAAATCTTTGTTTCAGTTGAGAATATGTGCTTTCACATTCTATTTTTCTCAGGACTCACCAAAGCACCCTCATTCTTCATTTAGGATTTTTAGTCAAAAAATTTAATATTTTCTTATGGCATTTAAAAAAATTCATTATGTATTTCATAGCTCAGTCATAGTATGCAAATATATCAAAAGGTAGTGTCCATGGAGAATGAGATATAGACACAAGCAAATATTTTACTTCATTATTCTGCATCTGAACCACCCACAAATTGTAAAAACTGGCCATGATCTCCTGAGGTTTTCACCTGGAAAACAGAAATGTCAGCTTTCTCTCAATCTGAAATTCAGAAAATACTTATCCTTGCTCTGTGAAACCACATATATAGCAATATGTGGTGTTTGCATATGGCAGCATCCATTTTCTTTATATCTAATTTTCTGTTAATACTCAGATTTATTATTGTAAAAGACCTTGCTTATTAACATAGGTTAGGCACTGACATTTGAAAGAAAGGAATGATACCAGATTTACAAGTGTAACACTGAAAACAACTTGTCTGTCCTTCAAAATATCATTGCTGTCACTTATATTTTCCCTAATTTTAGATTTCACTGAGCTGCTGCAGTCACATGCACTTCTATTAAACACCTTATTTCTATAAGGTATTTATTCAGTACTGACCTTTGTAATAAAACCTTAAGGTGAGAGATGTAGCCAATAGTGAAATTACAGACCTGTTTTTTGTAACACTTCAGTTATCTTTTTGAGAGATTTGTAAGGAGCATGATAGCCCTTAGATGTCTCAGCATGATTAAATAAAACACAAGATATGGAAATAATAGAAAAAAAATTAAAAAAAATGAGGACAAAAAGCTAATATTTTACTTCCATTAAATATAAATGCAGATGTAAAAGTCTTGAACTTTAAAGTCGTTATAATTAGGACAAGAATTAATTTAAATGTAAAGGAATTGAAACGTAAAGAAGTGTCAATATAAAGGTAACAAGGAAAAGTTTTAAGAGTGTTTTTTGTAGATTTCTGAATCAGCATGAGACTAGACACCAGAAGAAACACAAGAAGATCCTTGCTTTTGAACTCTGCAGGACTTATGACATTTAATCTGTGCCCTCTACATGGCTTAAACATTCCTCGTAGGCACTCTTTCAAGTTGGGACTACATGCCCAGAATAAATACAAATCATACCAGTAGCTCTCCATGCAGCACACAAAAAAACATTGGAGAAGAATAATACAATGTAAAAACAGGGGGGGGGTTAAGACTCAAGCTGTATATTAATGTTTATCAATAAATTTGTTTTATAGACTTAGCAAGATTTCTTTCGCTAGTGTTGCAAAAACAGGTGGACAAACAGTGTGACAAAAAAACTAAGGTCTGTTACATTTGGTTCTTCAGCAGAAATTGACTGAAAATTTGAAGAATTATGCTCCAGACAGGTAGTTTATTCTTTGAAACTCTTTGATTTGCAATTTTGTTTACATATATGAAATTTCCAGTTTAAAGGTTTACACTTTAAAGTTTTTTATCACATAATAGGCAAAATCAAAACACACAAGTGAAAAATGGGCAATTTTTAATGCTCGCTCACACACAACCCAGGTAAAAGAGCTTTGTCTAGAGTTTGGCACATTGTTACTCAGAGATTTTATGTATTCATCTTTGGGGTTCTGGAGGTGATTTAAAATCTTTGACAGACAGCAATAGATTCACAGTGATTTTGTTTACTTTTAAGATTTTTTTTTCCGGTTTATTTTCCAGTAAAATTCTATCTACAAGTGGCATTTAAGGCTCAGGCCCAGCTAGTGTAAGAGAAAAATACTAGAACCTCCAAGAAAAAATTCAAAGCCTCCAGTTTCCTATCCCTTTAGTGTTTTGGTTTTGGTTTGGTTTTTTTGTTTTTTTTTTTTGTTAGTTTTGGTTAGGTTATTGGTTTGTTTTGGTTTTTTCCCCCCCTGGCATCAGGCTTACTGTATATCATCATTACTCATTTGTCAATGCCAATAGTTCTGGTTTTCACTTGACACAAGATACCAAGAATGAAGATGTGACAAATGAGTCTTTCTCTCCTTTAAATCCTTATCTCCAACATAAACACTATTTTTTTTGCCAGAATTTTTCACCACCTGAAATTTTTTTGCTGTGTTATTATTGCCACTGTTTAGTCACTGAGAATCGATGCTTGATTGCTTTCGCCCATGAAGCGAGCATTTAGCAGAAGGAGATATGCTGTGGGGAATACAGGAAATACTGAACTGAGGAATCTGACAGATATTGGCCTCATTCAGTTCCGGCTAAGCAGAAAAGCACTAGCACTTGTTTTAATACCAGACATTATAATAAGCTACATGCAAAGTAACATATAAAACCTTACTGGTATCTTTGTAAATGCTGTTAATGTTACATTTCTATATATAAAAGCCATTTTCACAGCCAAACACTCAGAAAATAGTTAAACAGGTATGACAGTAAAGGAAGCCATCCCAGTTCAGAAAATCTTCTAGGTATGGTACTAAAAGAAAGCATTGTGAATGCTCTAAGAAAATTGATGTTTGTCACTGCTAACAACTTAATAAGATACAAGAGGAGATTTCAATTTTTATTTATATTCATTTATCATAATATTTAAATGAAACAGGAAGAGAGCAGGGAAAGACAGATAAAATTGTGCCAGCAACCAAAGTGTCCCAACCAGCTCTGAGAAAAAGACACATTTACAGCTGAGATTTGTTATAGCACATTCTCTTGTTCACCAGATTGTATGGGGCTGTAAATATCAAAACAGCACAGTAAGGAAAAAAAGCTGCTATCAGTTTTTGACTTGATGAAAAAACTAAACACTTTGGGTTTTGGTTAAAAAAAAAGCATATAATGCCAGATTTGTGGTTTCTGTGACCTGTAAAAGCAGCTTCTAAGTAGTGTCACAGTCTAAAGACAAAAACGGAATTCAGATGAACTGCACAGGATCCAAATCTAATCCAATAGTCAGCTGCATGATATCAGGGATGCATAGGCATAGTGTTACAGCCAATTTCAAGTTTCTGGCAAGAACTTAATGGTAATTTTCTATAGCTTCCTTCTTCAGAAGAAATAATAATAACACCAGCTGTATTAAATTATTGATTAATTTATTCTTCTAAGCATCTTACTGTCAGTGTTTCAGCATGTCTTATTGTGTTACAAATACCTATCTTGCCCCACAGAAATATTACAGCATTGAACACTGGATGGCAGCTGGATCATTCAACCTGACTTATGCCATGCTTTTTATTGGCAGTTTTATTTGACTTCCACGGTTGTTTCCTCCCAGTTTCCAGGTGATGCAGCCTGCCAGGAGTGAGAGAAAACATCTGTAGCCGGAGGACAGCATTAGATTTCAAAGAGGGGCACAAATCAGTGTTCACATACCCTCAGGTGTGTACTATGGTCAGATCTCTGGCAGGAGGCTTTGCAGAGATGAGTTTGGCTGGAACAACCTGTTGGTTTAATTGGTCTGAGGTCATCGTCATTTCTGGTCTCCTGTATCAACAAAGTGGGAAGACACAATTTCATAAGTCTCAGCACCTTGTTAGCATAAGCCATAGGTTTTCACAAAGTGCATGCTGTTGTTATTTGTTCAAGACTTTGTAAATGTGTGTTTCTTTATATTTACGTTCTCTCAATTCTTGAATGATCTTTTAATTTGAGTGATTCAAATGATTAAAAGGTAGCCAGGACCAGAAAGGTAGGAATCCCCTAAACTTTTCTCATTTCAAGAATCTATCTATCTATCTATCTATCTATCTATCTATCTATCTATCTATCTATCTATCTATCTATCATCTATGTGTGACCTGATCACAATCTGAAAGGTGAGTTAGGTGGCACAGCTGTCAGTGTCCAAAATTAAATATAGAACTATAATGACTTGCATTTGAACTAACTCTGGAATTAGAAAAGTCATTACAACTGATTAATATACTTAAAAATGCAACTTAAAAGAGTCATTACTGAGTTACTCACCATGGGAATACAGGGACAGTTAGAAGCCAACCAGTAACATTTTGTATTGACTTTGTAATTGATCAATAAAATACTGTTTTCCATAGCCACAGGTGGATTAGTGGTAATATCTAGAAATGTAAAAATACTTAAATAAACTCAGTATAAAGATGTTGAGGTTTTAAGGCAAGAGAAGGTTTTCAGAAGTAATTACCTCACTATTTAAAAAATGTAGCTAAAGAAAAAAAAAGTTATCCTCTCCCCCCAAAAAACCTCTGCATGTCCATACTGAAGCAGCACCAATTTAAGCCAGCTGAAAACAATTGTTTTCTCTTTGCGATGCAGATATATTGTTTGTATTTCTTTCCTTCTTATTCTTTATTTCCCCTCTTTATTTTATCTTATTTTCTCTTTCCCTTTATTTTCTTGCTTATTTCTTTACTTTTGTGGTTTTTATTTTTCTTTTGATTTTTTTCTTTTTTTTTTCTTTTTACTTAGGGTCTGAGGAGTGGGAAATGGTAGAATTAAAACCAGCATGGCATTTTGGTGTACCATATGTCCTATTGAATGTGACATAGAGAACAGAATTTTATATGGTATCAAGAAAGATGACCTTTCCCTGATAGTATGGAATTTGCAATGAAATATAAAAAACCCCTCTGCTGATGTACCATAAATAATCTCAAACTGTGTTTTAAAGGGTAGATCAAAACTCAGTATCATATGTATTAAAATTTAAAAAATTATAGACTAATAGGAATAATGGTTAATATCTAAATGTATTATTTTTAAATTCTACATTATTATAATGTAATGCAACATTTTTAGTGCATTTATATAGATATGTAAGTGCACATATATATGCACACATACATATGTATAATTAGCACAATTTAAACACACCTCATTTTCTTCAAGGGAACATTACTGAACAGAAGTCAACAGAGATGAAGCAATACTTTTAGAAATAAACAGATTTTTGAAAATCATGCTTCCACATTTTTTTTTAACAATTATATCCTTTCTTTATAAAAACCAGAGAATCCAAACCTACAGTTGCATTTATGACTTTCCTTTAAGTTTTCTTATTTTCTTTTGTTGACTGAGTTTTGTGGTTTGGTGTTTTTTTCTTGTTTGTTTTGTTTTGTGTTTTTTGTTTGTTTTTTTTAATTTGGTTTGGTTTGGATTTTTTTTTTTGGGGGG
>VWZD01010600.1:58114-76419 GCA_013396695.1 Sakesphorus luctuosus
GCTGAACTCTTGTTGATACATTTGCAATTCTCTGTCATGTTGGAAGCCCACTGGAAGGCAACATAAAGACAGATTTGGTCACAGAACCAGAGAATCACTGAATATGCTGAGTTGGAAGCAATTCTCAAGGATCATGAAGTTCAGCTCTTAGCCCTGCACAGGACCATTCCCAAGAGTCCATTCCTAGTGGTAGAATTTATGGAAATCTATGGATGTGGTAGAGTTTATGGAAAAGGTTACTTCCTCTCTCTNAAAAAGGAGGCAAAGGAAGTATTTTCTTTGATCATTGTACCACAAGCATCGACGTTTTTCTTAAAATTATTTAGATTTAGATTTGCTGTGAAGGAGTAATATGTTTTAGTAACATAATTTTACTTGTGCAAATATCCCTTGATTTTGAACAGCATATTAACACAAGTATAAACTTGAACATTGCATATTAAAAGCATATGTCTATAGAAATTTCATCTCAAGATTGGTTGGGAAGTATATGTGCAATTATACATTACTGGATAAATCTCATTTAAATATATGTATACTGATGATGCTTAAGAGGAAATAAAAAAAAAATAATTTAAATTATTAAAGCCTGCAAAATACATGATTTGCCAACACATGGAGAAAATAAGGAATAACTGTTTCTTACTGAAAATTCTGAAAATATTATTTTAATTGATCAGGCACCATCAATCTAAAATGCAGTTATTAAAAATTATACATACAATTATTTTCAAGTATTGTATATGGTAGTTAATCTCTCCCTTACCTCTTGTTATTTTAGAGTGATGATTTTCAAATAAAATAATATTCAATACCAAAGAAATGGGAGTCTGCCTAGCAGACATTACACAAGAAACTGAAACTGACTGTAGATAAAATGCTATGAAATGCATACAGTAAACACACTGAAAGAATTGGATTATCCTCCCATCACCTTTCTTTATAGAAATATGGTCTATTTCTTGTAAGTTATAACAAGAGCAACCAAATGTTTTCAAACAGAATTTTTGAGGTGATAGCATTCCTTAAGACACTGAAAAGCAATCTACCACTCCTTGAGAATTGCAGATGAAAAACTGCAACACTAGAAAATAAGGGTGGACTCAGGAATAATAATAACAATAATAATAAAATTCAGAACCAAACCACAACCTATTTTCCAAGCAAGAGAATCCACAGGAGGCCACAAAATCCGCTTTGCAGCACAGAAAACACATATACTACACTTCTTCCTTCTAACGACAGAAATCAAATACAATCACAGAAATAATCAACTCATTCTTTCACAACAAGAACTCACAGGAACTCTATGAAAAATATTTTAAAGCATTTTGTTTTCACTTTTAAATGTTTAAGAATTTTTTTTTTTAAAAAAGATAGTGCAGATGAAAAAATACAATTAGACAAATAATTCATAAAAATAAAATAAAACCAATACTTTCTTTCAAGCCTTTAATTTCCAGAACTAGACTCTGTCTATACAACCACAATTACTTGTACAAAAAATCAGAATTATAAGTTCTTTTACTGGAAGTGATGTCAGCCTTATTTGCTCTCATGAAACAGAATGACCAGAAAATAAGGTCATCCAGAACTGAAAACAAGTTTGTTTTCTTCTCTGCTTCGTTGTTGACTTTTCGGTGCTGAACCAGTGTGTGAACAATGCTAGAAAAACGAGGCATTTGTCAGTTAACAAGCACAGATCCCAAGCTTAGGAAGCTAGAGGAAAGGAAGGAAATTTGTGGCACAAGAAGTTGAAAAACAGCCATGGATAACCTTGTGTGTTCCTAAGGAAAATTAAAAACAAACAAACAAATAAACAAACAAACAAAAAACCAAACCAAACCAAACAAAAACAAACAAAAAAATAACAAAAAAACCCACAACAAACCACAACACACACACACACAAAAAAAAACCCAAACAAACAAAAAACCCCAAACAAAACCACACGAAAACAGTGATGTGCAAGTCTTTCTGGAAATAAAGGAAAATGTTAATGGTACAAGCTAACAGACCTACTGTGAGACAATTACACTTAGTGACTTTAACAAACACATGGAACTGGTGTAGGGGGCGATGTGGATATGTGAAGTGATGATACTTATAAACTTAATGGAGAGCACTCTGCACTCCAAATCCCAAGGTTGTGAGTTGGAGTCTCAGTAGGGACTGTCCTCTGGCAGTTCAATACCTCCCTGACATCCGATCCTGTCAGATCTCAGATGCTCAGCAGGGTCAGCCCCGGTTAGTACGGGGTGCTGTGACAGTCCCGAGGACTTCACTGTCACTGTCCAAGCTCACTCAGCCGTGGCAGATGGACCTGAGGAGTTAAACGGTGGGGTCAGTTCTGCACACACTGTGTCTCACATAAAAAATGCACTGTGCAGGCTGGAAGGGCACACCCACGTGGGGAGAGCCCTTCCCAAATCTTTGTTCGCAAAGTTTGGCCATACATACAATACTTGTAAACGATAAGAAGATAAAATTAGAGTAAATAGAATACTATTTTTACAAGATAATTTGCACTCTAAGTGTTTGGGAATTAAGGTTGAATACCTTGTTCTCAAACAGTGCAGATATCTTCAGCTATGCACCCAGCCTCCGTTTTTATAATTTACAATAGAATCAGAAAAGAAAAAAGGAAATAAAGTGAAGAAAATATATCTTCATTTAGGAGTATTGCCTAATTTGCAAGGTCTTCCTACTCTTCCCTCCAGTTAACTGCATTTTAGCTACTATACTTATAAAATTAAAACAGAAGAGATAAACTCTCTTTTGTGCTCTTTCTTAGCTTTTGGATGGTGACAGTGAAGTGCTCAGGACTAGAACCTTCAGCGCCTGGGAGTTCCAAGAGGTCTCCCATCCAAGTAACTAACTGGGCCTGGCCCTGCTTAGTTTACGAGATCTGACAGGATCAGGCACCAGGGTCTATCTTGGTACAGGTAGATAGCTTGAAGATAAAGTGTACTCCTTCGGGTAGACTTGAAGAGTTTTATATTAACTGGATAAAATGACCACATTTATACTACACTTTTAGTTTAGGACCATCTTTTTAAGCCCATTTATGTAGTTCTTGTGGAATCCAGATTGGGGTGTCTAGGTAGCCTAACAGAATTATTTATAGACAACAGCAACAGCTGGGGGCCAAGCTATCTTGCTTGATATGTCTGTGTCTTCTACTGCTTGGAGTGGTGACTAATAAGCAGGATTAGTAAAGTTGCAAATGCATGGACATCGAAGAAGAAAAAATACTAAAGGAAAGGGAAAGGCATACAGAAAACCAAAGTGCAGCGAAATACAACAAAACTTGTTCTGTAGAAAATAAGAACACAGCGAAACATGTTATAGCTACCCTCTCTGAACATTCTGAGTATTGCATTTTCCATGTATAGTATTTACAATCTCAGAATCATGCTGCTTTCACCTTCATTAGAGGAATTCTGTAAAGGTTTAATGTACATCAGCATTTAAATTTTTTTCTATTTTTTTTTTTTTTTCAGTTTATAGTAGGAAAGATCCTTCCTGAGATTTTCATCACAGCAGCTTTGTATCACTTTTCAAAGGATACGTCTGTGGCCAAATTTGTGTTACCAAATGAGGAAGCCTAAACATAAAAAGCAGTGACATTCCAAAGCAGTGTGAAAAATACTGCTTAGTGCTGTCCAATGTTTTATAACTGGTTTTCTCCATTTGAATTTACAAGAAACAAGATAATCTAATGCAAAATAAACTTACAAAAACTAAAAATCACCTAAACCAGAAATAAGGGAGAAAAATAACTATAGTGAAAACTTTAGGTAGAAATGAGTATTTTACAGTGATCATGTCTTTAGGTATTTCAGAAATTTTCAAATTAGTAAAAAATTGGTATTTTGTGAAGAACACATTAATACATGTGGTCTAGTGGAATAGGAAGGGTCAGGTATTTTCTTTTTATTTATTATTAGTCTAAAGGAATAACTTGAGCAAACCTAGCAAAGTCACAGCAGAAAACTTAGAATTTGCCAAGTGACTGACAGGTATCTGGATCAGTAATAAGTTTGAATATTAATATCTGTTTTTTCTAGCAGTTTCACAATGATTCATATACAGACAAAAATCTGCTGTCCTTTGAATATGACATTAAATATAACAGGAAGCAACCTGACATTTTGTTAGTTCTCTTTGTATCCCTCCTAGATGTTTGAGATCCTCACAAGAACAGCAGTAAAAGAAGCTGGTGCTCTCCAGATGTCAATCCAGGGCCTTCTGGAATTATTTAGGCAGAATTTGAAACAGTCAATGTGCACAGTCTGTGGGAGATATTATGAAAAACTGATGTCTTCTGAGAACTTCAGACATGGAACAGTGATCTGTATGCTGGAGGAAAGTTTAAAAAGTATCAAGAAGAAAAAAATAGAATTTGATTTAAAACAAGTAAATAACTTTTTCTTTTAACTGTTAACTAGAAGCATGGCATTTTATAGAATGAAGGTAAGAAGATTTTCTCATTTTTGTTTTAAAATTAACATTTTCCTTATGCAGTAAAATATCTTAATCAAGCTGTAGATTTTAAGGAAATTAAAAGTTACATGCTCCTTTCTGAAAGCTGGCATCTGTGATTGTTTTGGAAGACCAGTCTTGAAGTATTTTTTGAATAAGATCCTTATATCTGTCTATGCCAGAGTAATACATCCACCTTGACATATCTTTGAGATGTTGGTTGAGAGAAGCAGTACATAATCCTTCTTCTAAGTACTAAACAGGATAGTATGTATATGTGTCTTTGTGTTTTGCTTAGTATATCTAGAGATTTAACTGAGTGTTGAAGTGTCAGTTATTTTGCATAGAAGAATCACAACTGAAGATGCTAGAGTAATAAATTTTCATGGACATCCAGAAAATAAGTCACAGTCCTCATTGACCTGACTGATAGTTCTGTGAAATGCCTATTTTAAAGTGCCCAACCCAGAATTTTAAGCTCTCACGTTGAAATATATATGCTTTTATTCAAAAGAAAAATTTTCATGTTGAGTCTGAACATGCTACTTTGTTGAATAACTCTGCATAGTAAACATCCTCAGAAATTCCTACCCCTCCTCACTTGTTTTTCCCTGCAGTATTGGCTGAAGTATAGTTAAATTTTAAAATGGCTTTTCATACTTGGGATAAACTAGGAAGAAGAGAAAATGCAAGTACTGTGCAAGATGCACTACAATAATACTAGCTTTGAATTTTAAGCATATGAATAAAGTTGTCTATAGCAGTCAAATAGCATAACCCATTAATGACTATAAAAAGAGAAAAAAACACATTTAAAATGGTATTTTCATACACAAGTTTTGAATGGACAGCTGCAGATGTTGAGGAGGATTAACTATTTTATCATGTATGCTACTGGATACATGTATTCATTCATAATTATAGTTAATTTCTAAAATTATTTTACTGATTAAAAATAAATAACAGAACTTTGTTAGCACTTAAGATTATTACAGTAGGATTACATGAATTTTACTTCTCCATGGACAATCCCTTGTTGCAGGGGAGAAGCTTGTGTGCTCTCATGAGGTTGTGTGCTATACTGGTGGTGGTTTGTGCCTCCGGTAGGGTTTCCCATGCCAGACAAGTCTCAACTGAAGGGACAGTGTGTCCATGGGCAGGATGGGCTCACTAGCCCTCTGGCAATCATCCTAGGAGAAGGATAACTCTAATTCCAAACCCGGGCAGATGAAGCTTGCTTAGCATTGTAAGGCTATCCATCCAAGAGAAGGATACTCTAACTAAACATACGTCCTGAGATATTTGCTGTCACCGTCCAAGCTTGCTCAACCGTGGCAGATGAACCTAAGGAGTAAAGGGCGGGATCAGTTCCGCTCACGCTGTGCCTCACCTAAAGAATTCATTGCGCAGGCTCAAAGGGTTCACCCACATTGCAAACCCAGTATCGACAGGCAACGGTCAAAACGGCAGGTGATAGGAAGTGCTGGAAGCCGCAGACCTAACCCTGTGTGCAGGTGGTTCAGGATACTGATCATTTCAGACTGACCCCGGAGATGACAGTCTGGTTTGGCAGCACACTGAATGACCAAGCAACCTTTTTCAAGGAGAACACTGCTTGCTTCACAAGGAGAGTGGCCTAGAAATGGTGGCCTAAACAAAGCTCTTCTCCACCCCTCACCCGGTTGACTAACTGTGGCCAACAGGCATCTTCTGATGCGGTCAAGCAAAGACAAAGAGACAAATGTATGCCTCTGCCTCCAAAGGTGTGTTCAAATTGACACTCGCATGTTTGAACATCAGAACCATGCTTAATACTGCGGATAGTGGATGTCCTCAGCATTGTTCTGCTCTAATTGCCCAGAAACTGTTACAACTTAACATCAACATTGCTGCTCTCAGTGAAGTTCGTCTTCATGAGGAAGGCAGCCTTAAAGAACATGGTGCTGGCTACACACTCTACTGGTCAGGCAAACCCAAAAACAAAAGACAACTTTCAGGAGTTGGCTTCATGATTAAAAACTCAGTGCAGATGACCAAATGCTTCTCACAGATAAAACCTCCATCCTGAACTGATGGTCTGAATATTTGCAGACTTTTTTCAGTGCCAACTGTGTAGTCCAAGGCTCAGCAATTCAGCACATTACACAACAACTGGTGAAAATGAATTGGATGCAGCCCCTACTATGGGAGAGACACTTAAAGCCATACAACAGGTGAAAACTGGCAAGGCAGCTGGGGTTGATGGAATTCCACCTGAAGTCTGATAGCATGGAGGTCAAGCACTCCATGCTGAATTTCATGAGCTTGTTGTGCATTGCTGGGAACAAGGCAAACTACCACTAGATCTCCCTGATGCATTCATCATCACCCTGTACAAGAAGAAAGGAGAAAAATCAGACTGCTCAAATTTCCGAGGTATTACTTTGCTCTCCATGGCTGGTAAAGTCCTTTCAAGAATAATTTTGAACAGATTAGTACCTGCTATTGCAGAAGAACTTCTACCTGAAGGCCAGTGTGGTTTCAGAGTCAATAGGAGCACCACAGACATGGTATTTGTTCTCAGACAATTGCAAGAGAAGTGTAGGGAACAGAACAAAGGTCTCTATGTAACTTTCATTGACCTCACTAAAGCTTTTGACACTGCGAGCAGAAAAGGCCTGTGGCAGATCTTGAAACATGTAGGATGTCCCCCGAAGTTCCTCCCAAAGATCATCCTGCTACATTAGGATCAGTGTGGACAGGTCAGATATGGCGATGCACTCTCTGAGCCCTTTCCAATAACCAGTGGTGTGAAACAAGGTGGTCTGCACCAACTCTATTCACAGTCTTCTTCAGCATGATGCTCCAAAGAGCCATGGCAGAACTTGATGAAGAAAACAGCATCTGCATCCGCTATCGTACCGACGGAAGCCTATTCAACCTAAGGCGACTGAAGGCCCACACCAAGACCCTGAATCACCTTGTCCGTGAGCTGCTTTTTGCTGATGATGCTGCCCTCGTTGCTCACACAGAAGCAGCTCTGCAGCGCCTAACATCCTGCTTTGCAGAGGCTGCTGAGCTTTTTTTTGGCTGGAAGTCAGCTTGAAGAAGACAGAAGTTCTCTACCAACCTGCACCTCAGGAAGTCTTCTATCATCCCCACATCACCATAGGTGAATCAGAGCTTAAGTAAGTCCAGCAGTTCACCTGTCTGGGAAGCATAATTTCTCAGACAGTAAGATTGTCAAAGAGATAGACAGCAGGCTAGCAAAAACATACAAAGCTTTTGGAAAACTCCATAAAAGAACTTGGTCCAATAAACACCTGAAGAAAAGTACAAAGATCACTGTCTACAAAGCCATTGTACTGTCTACTCTTTTATATGAGTCTGAATCATAGGTCATCTATCACCACCATCTGAGACTCCTTGAGTGCTTCCATCAGAGCTGCCTCTGTACAATCCTAAACACCCACTGGACTGATTACGTGACCAATGTGCCTGTTCTTGAACAGGCAGGAGTCATCAGTATTGAGACCTTGCTGCTGAGAACACAGATGTAATGGGCAGGGCACGTCTCCAAGATGGAGGATCACTGCCTTCCTAAGATTGTGCTCTATGGTGAACTCGCCATCAGCTGCCACAAGAGAGGAGCCCCTAGGAAGAGATACAAGGACTCCCTGAAACAATAACTTAGCCTTGGCCATATAGACTGCCACCAATTGTCCACTCTGGCCTCCATTTGGGATTAATGGAGACACACCATTCACGACGCTGCTGGTTCCTTTGAGAATGCACACAGAGTCAGTCTTGAGGAGAAAAGACAACATAGAAAGAGCTGTGACTCACCAATATCGCCTAAGGAGACGTTCCACTGTGCCTTTTGTGATCGGACTTGCCTATTCCGCATTGGCCTTTTTACCCACCTGCATGCTTGCAGCAGCGTGGGCAGTGTCCTTCCCAAATCTTCATTCGTGAAGCCTAGACATGATGATGACATGAATTTTAAGAGCCACCAGTGTGGTCCCTTGGTGAGAAGGGTGGAAATGAGCAAGCCAGAATCACCAGGCCATAAGGAACATAAGGTAGGAGTTTCCAAGAAGCCCTCATTTCACATTAGCATAGTGTAGAAACAGCACCTGAGTACCCTGGGATCTCTAAAGGAGAGATCTAATGAAGGCAGAAGAAAGATCTGTGAGCTATTAAATCCAGAGAAAAGGCAGAAAGACTAGAGCCAAACTGCTCTGAAAAAAACCATAATTACTCTCAAGACATCATATCTATGTCCAAGGCAGAATTATCTATGATAACTGTTGGGTATTCCTTAATTTTTCACTGTATTTAAAGTGACAGTAGGTGCAGGTCTCACATACCATATGCTATATAAAATGGAAGACTGTGATGATTCTTCATATATGGTATAACATACTAAATGGGACTGGGAAAAAAAAAAGAAGAGTGAAAAATTTATAAATAACTCAAGAAAACAAATATTTAGTGTTCACTGTGCCTTTAAGTGTAGTATGTTACCCACTGAAGCAGCTCCCATTCAGTTTTTCAATTGGGAAGCAGCGTGTTACAATTCCTCTTTTAGTGTTTTCTAGTCTGTTTTTTTCCTCAATCTAGAATAAAAGTAAATCAGTCAGAATAAAAAAAGAGGTTTGCTCTGTATGTATAGCAAAAAACCATGACAAGAGAGATTGATGTCTCTATTAAAGAAATAAGTGAGGGAAATCATATCTTAGTTTTGCTAAGGCTGTGCTTGCTTTCTTTTTCTAAATGCTTCACAGTACAATTTTGTGTTTGAACAAAAAAACAAAACAAAGCAAACAACAAGGAAAGAAAAATTAACCCCTTCATCTGGCAATAGAAATTTAAAGCCATAAGCAGTCAAATAATAATGTAGCTTTCAGGAAAAAATGAAAATAATATTCATGTCAACACACAGATCCCAAACAGACTATAGCGTCAATGATCAGAACCTTTTCACACAATTCCCTGACAATCTCTTTGAGACAACTGAGACATTGCAGAGAGTAAAAAAGGCTTATGGGGCTTGCTTGGTTGGGGGATGTTTTAAATGAAGAAGACCAACAAGATATTATCATATAAGGATTGCTACACAGAAAGCTGCAGTATCTGTCATAAAGAACAACTGGAAAGATTCTGAGTATCAAAAATTATTTAAAATTACTCATAAATATGTAAGAAAACATCAGTGGTGCTGTTTAGATGGTTGGTTACAGACTCAAATGAAATCATTGAAACTGACATTCACTTGCAGAAACATGGAGGAAAAGCTCTCCATTAAAATCCTGTTAACATTTGCATTTTACCACTTAAATTCCTTTAAAGCAAAGGACTTTAACATACAGAAATGACTCTGTCAAGCAAGTCTGAAAAGAAAACAAACAAACAAAAACAACCCAAAGCCCCGAAGAAACCTTGTTACAATTTTCTAAATTAAAAGAGGTTTGGAGATGAGTCATAGAAAGGGAAGCAAAAATAACCTGCAAGTTTCAGATTCATTCAGTATTCATCCGTTACTGTCAGTGTAGTACCTCTACGCCCTTCTCTACAGGAGCCTTAAAGACTGAAGATCAATGCAAGTGAGCAAAGCTACAGTGCTCATGGTTTGCAACTGGAGAAACATCAAAACTGTTGGTCTGATGAGACTGCTTAGCTAAACCACTATAGTTTGCCTATGTTTATATATAGTCATGTTGCTCTTTGGAGCTGATTTAGAACTCAAGCATCAATGCTTCTAAGGTCAGGCAAACAGACAATTTTCAGTGATATTTCTTAGTCTTCTAAGTTTAAGAATGAATATTATAGGGCATGTGAATTGTTTGTCTCATACCTGTAGAATGCTTTCATGGGTGCTGTGTGTTCATGCAGGTGCCTGTCAACCTTTTTGCTTGACACGAGTCAACTAGGGTGTAGCAATAAAAGACAGGATTCCTCTCCATATTCAAAGACTACAATCAAAATTGCTTTCAGAGATTGCAGTGCTTTATGGCTTAGGAATGGCAAATCTGAAATAGTTTTGACTTCTTTGGTATGCCTATCAATGTTTATTAAAAGCTTTTTCAAAAAATCAAAACTGTATCACATAAGGGGCAGGACACTAGACAAGCATTTAAGGCACAGTTGTCCATTTCTATCTTCATGGCTTGTCATCAATAGACAGTCCTTTGCTCGCCCTCCTCCGGTATTTGTCTTGTCTATTTTTTTCGTGAACTTCCAAAGGCTAGCATGTGCCTTTCTGTACATATGAACATCCTTCATTCTAATAGGAGTGCTGTTCTGTTGTCTTATTTACTCTTATATAAGCATGTTTTGTAGTACAGGTGAGTAATACCAATAGAAAAAATAAATTATGATTGCTCAATAATATAAATGTGAAGTATGATTACTTCACACACAAAACTGAAATTTAGAAGAAACAAAATTTGCAAGTTGCAACCAGTAAAGGATAAAATCATCAGAAAATAAGAATAGCTTCTAAAACATTTTTGCATGAAAAGTGTGCAAGAGAATTTACTAAGGGAGTAAATCAAGTGTCCAGATTCTTTATGAACCACAGCCAAAGGCACTAATTTTTAAAAGCAAAATAAACTGTGAATCTTCAATAAATCAGAATAATCTGTAAACCATTTACTATCAAAGAAGACAAATACAGATAAACAAGTATTGTAATTATTATATCTCTTATTAACATTAAAAATTCTTATGTAAGTCTAAAGATTGATATTGCATGACAAATACTTGTATGGTCAAGAGGAACCTGATCTGAACCATGCAAATTTTTTTGTATTCTCCATATGTACATAATACAAAATATCACCACGGTATGTTCTCAATCTCTGCCAACATTTTAGTGATTCTAGAAGTCCATAAAATCATTCAAGAAATGCTGGAATTAAATGGTTGTTCTTCACTGACAATAAAACTTGGATTTCCAACTTAATTAAAACCTCTTTTTAATTTTTTTTATCTTTTTCTATTCTTTATCTTTCTTTTACAGATGAGTCTTGTGGAATATCAGCACATGTATAAACTAAAACTCAGTACACAACCAACATGTATTTCAGTTGGAAATAAAAAAATTGTAAAGAAATATGGTCACAATAATTGCTAGATGTTGAAACAATTTAGAGCATTTTTGCAAGTCAACACACCCATCCCAAAAGGCATGTTTCTGTTTTTCATGAATTATAGCAAAGTCTGACAATAAACTAGAAACTTGATACTTATCTGTTTTCTCCTTTACTATAAAGTCAGAGAAATATTTTACTATAGAAAAAAATCAGTGTCTTATGAAGCAGTATTAGGACCACACAGGATTAACTACCCTGATAAAACTTAGAAATAGTAAAGAGAGGTGAAAGTGCATAGATATTTTCACAATTACATTTAAATTCTATATCTTAATTGTACTACTTGTTACCAAAATCCACTTCTGTGCATGAGTTTTGAATGTTGCAGACGGGAACAACTTCTTATTGTGTGTGAGGATGGTTTGATTGTAAGCACCTAATTTAAGGAGTGTTTCCTCCTATCCCTGCCTAAACTCCTATCTACTTGTCTGTCTTATTATTTATCTCACCTTATCATATAAATGATAATCACGCTTCCCACTGCACTTAGTATTAATAAACCACTTGACAGAGTCTGAAATAAAATAAATTTCAAATGGACCTGAAACCTTAACTAACCTGCCAAGACTTTAGAAAAATCATGTAACTCAAAAGAGGAGGACATGGAAACTGCACTGGATTGCAGAACTTGGTATCACTTCTTATTATGCCCTGGCAATCCCTCAGGGCAAGACTAAAGTGACTACTCCCATGGCCTTTCATCTTTGTGTATGGAAATAAAATAAAGGGAGAGCAATCCCTACATATCCCATCTGGAGGATACCTCCAGAAAGTCATAATGTCAAGGACAGAACAGAAATTGAGGAATTATTTCATATTGTGTATTGGGTCTGGCAGAGATGGAATTCATTTCCCAATAGAAGCCCTCACAGTGCTATGCTTTTCATTGGTAGCTAGAAGGGGTTTGGCTACTGCTGAGCACAGCAACAGCACTTTAACATTCCTTCCCCAGTCAAGGGCAAGATTCTGGGAGGGGACACAACTAAGCCAGCTGAACCAAAATAACCCAAGGGATATTCCATACTGTATGACCTCAGCTCAGATATAAAAGCTAAGGAAAGGGGCATTCATTGTTTACAATGGCTGCCTGCTGAGAAACTATTACATGTTGTTGAAGCTCTGCTTCAGGGGAAGTGGTTGGACATTGCTGCTGACAGAAGTAGAGAATAAACCTTGTTCTTCTTTGCTTCACTTTTGCACATACAAACTTTTACTTTGTTTGTGCCTAAGTAAACTGTCTTTTCCCAACCCACAAGTTGTTTTCCATTGTGTTTTCTCTCCCTTTTCTGGTTGGAAAGGGGAGTGATAACGCAGCTGGGTGGGCACCTGGTGTCCATCCTAGGTCAACCCACACCTTCTTAGCTCTGAATGCATGTGGCTTCCAAGCAGGGACTACAGAGATCCTGATGTAATCTCCTTCTTGCAGATATCAACTGTTTTTCTTGCTAGCACAGCAGTGACAGAAACCTTGAATGGACATCATAGTGAGAGATGAGTCAGACTTCTCTATGCATCAAGAAGTTTCCTCACGACCAGCATTTCTGAAGATTGGACTGAATGATGCAGAAAGGGTAGTTTGTTCCAAAGACACTATCTTTTGTGGTACAAAATTACGTAGTTATTTTTAAAGGAAAAAATTCCTTCTACCAAAGGGCAGTGTGAATGGAATTGCTGTCAGCAATGTATCTACAATGTGAGAGCCTCCTGGGTCTCAGATCTCAAGTTTGAATTCAGTATCTTGGATCAGATATGCATGACTCTTTTTATTGACCGAAAAGTATAGAACATTAATAGTCTTTCTATAGATACCTTCTGACAATTAATGAAGACTCCCAATTTAGACAATAATAATGAATGTTAAAACTTACAATATTACTCAATTTAAAATACAATTTGAGGAAAATTTATATTTAGTATGTTTGCTGTCTTCCTAATATTTATTCAAAACCCTTTCCTACTGCAGCTGCGAATATTGTTTCTAACCACCAAAGACAAGTGCAGAACACTGGGGATGTAGAACAATTGGCATTGTTAAAGGTAACAGGGAGGGCTTTCATCCAAAACATACTACGTATCCCACAGATGCTGGTTAGCTCCCAGTGCTGATACTGATAAATGATGTACAACATGAGTGAATGCTGAGACATAGCCACACAGACAAAAGGGAATCTAAGAGGAATTCCTTGACAGCAAGAAACAACTCATTTTATGAACAGCAGGTATGGCATTTATTTTTCCTTTGCACATCTGTCTTCTTACTCACTAAAATTGGGGACTTTTTTTCACTCCTTCACAGTGCTCTGTTTCAAAACAGAGTCTTGGTCATGAAAGCAGCAAAATCTTTATTTCTTTGTGGCCAGGATAGGTTTATATAGATATAGATGATGATCAAGAGCATGTAAATGTGATCTTGTAAAGATGTTTCACACTTTTGAGAAAGCAGTATGCACATGTAAAAGGGTTTCAGTGATTCAATATGCCTTACTGTTACTCCACCACAATAGCTAGCATGTTATGTTTTCTTCCTTTCACTTTATTGGCTCACATGTTTTTTTCTCAGTTTCAAAACGTCTCAGTTGTCATAAAGAGCATCTCTGTTGTTTCAAAGGCATTACAAGTTTTCTAGATTGATGGTTTTGGCTAAGGTGGAGTTGTCTTCAGAGTTGCTGGTCTTGGGCTATTTTTTGGATTTGTGCTGAACACAGGGTTGATAATATTGAGATGTTTTTGTTATTGCTGAGCAGGGCTTACACAGCGCCAAGGCCTTTTCTGTTATTGGCAAGGAAGCTGGGGATGCATGGGAGGCTGGGAGGAGACACAGCCTAGACAGGTGACGCTAAGTGATCAAAGGGATATTCCATACCATGTGACTTCATGCTAGTATATAAAGTGGGGGGAAGAAGAAGGAAAAGGGGATGCTTAGAGTGATGATCTTTGCTTTCCCAAGTAACACTTAGAGGTGATGGGGCCCAGCTCCCCTGGGGATGGCTGAACATCTACTGCCCTTGGAAGAAGTGAATTAGTTCCTTGTTTCATTTTGTTTTACTTTTTTGAGTGGCTTTTGCTTTCCCTGTTAAACTGTCTTTATCTCAACCCACAGGTTCTCTGGCTTTTACACTTCCATTTCTCTCCCAGTCCCACTGGTAGGGGAGTGAGCAAGTGTGTGCATTGTGCTTGGTTGCTGGCTGGGGTTAAACCACAATACAAGACTAACCTGCCTCATATATTGAATAGTGCAAAGAACATTTGCAACTAATTGAAAACATGTATACACTTCACAGATGAATGCCTCAGTCATTATCTTTCAATTATGAACCTTGGCTTGCTCTATTCTTCAATATCTGCTTTTGAAACCACCTTCAAATACTGACCTATAAGCTTAGTAACTTGTATAAGATCTGGAAGATAAAGAACACTTTTGACTCTAAATTATGTCAGATCCTATCAATGGGGAAACATAAAAATTACAGTCTATAGTGAGTACAGTGTGGCACATATTTAATAAAATAAGCATAATTTTATTGGAAACAACTGAGTTTGAAAGCAGAAATCAAAGAATTTGAAATATATTGTACAAGGCTCCGATCTAACTCCAGCAATAATAGGACAGTTTGAAAAAGAATTCATAGACCTTTATCCACTTTTCTTTTAGCTTCTGAGCCAACCAGTACTAAGTATTAAAGTGTGGCTCATTGACACTGATCCTGGAGTCACTTCAGTGTAGGTGATAGTAGATCCATTTTAAGTGGTATAGCCAGCAACTATGAGAACATAGAAATTTCAAAAACTTCAAGAATAGCACATTTTAACAATCTTGTTGCTGATGTTATTTTTCTAGAAAAAATGTTTCTCTTTAGGAAATTGCTAACAGATATGTGAGAATGTTCTAAAGAAAACTTTTTTCATTTATTTTTTTTAAAAAAGACTTTGTTGAAAGTAATGTGAATAGGTGGAGAAATGTAAGTGTTCACAAATGTCTTTGTTTTACCCAGGAAGGAAAAAAAAAATAAATTATGAAAATATTATGCTTAACAATTTTACATTTTAGTTGCTTGTTTGAGATTTAGTTATTTGATTGAAATAAGTTTTTATTTAGGAATTTTTTTCAATTTAGGAAAAAAGTTATACAAAATTTTAAATTAATTATTAATTCATAAGATTAAAAATGTTGACTATCAGGGTTTTTATTTTTAAACTAAATTTCATTTTTTATTAAATTCAGGGCTCATGTGCCAGGGAAATTAAATACATACTTTATATATATATTTTACAGCTAGGAATAGAAAAGTGAATAAATTAATCCATATTTTTCCCATTTAATTTCAGAGACATTATTTTTCAGTTCAACTTTATAAATATAAATACGGAAAATGTTATAAGTCATGTCATGTCTCCTATGATTATTGTAATTATGTTCAGTTGAAAAGAGGATTAGATAGGTACAAACTGGTCAGAAAGTAATTTGACTGGTCACTGTAAAAACAAACTTAATCATCAGAACAGATATTCCTTTACTACTTTTCATTCTTTCAGAATTAGTTCTAGAGCTTAGAATTACTCCATGGCCAAGGTAGTCTGACTTTAAGCAACAAAGTCAGTTATCTCAATTAATCATCAATCCATTGATTTTTGGAAATTGTGATATAACAGCAGACTACGGTACTAAATGATTAATGAATTTTCTTTAAGTCCTGAGAAGTCACAAATAGAATTATGGTTTTCCTGTTCTATTTCTACCAATAATTACAGCCCTCTATGCAAAATGTCACACTAGTTTTATAATAATTGACACTTTTGGTTCTTCTAATGCTTGTAGAGATTGAGAAGAGACTCAAGGATTTACCCATCCCTTTCTTTCTAATCAGGAGTAGTAAGACTGACTGAACAAAGAAGCTTCAGCATTCTGGTTTTGAGTCATGACATGGTAGACAGCCAGGTCCAATTACCTCTCCTACCTCACCTGCAACAAGGGTCATGTTTTGAAATGTAACAGACAGGAGTGCAAACTCCTTTCCCCAGAGAAATCAGAATCCATGTACGCTCCTTCTTCTCCTTATAGTGGAATCACATTTATACCCTAGCATTCCACAGGGCATAGAGATCTGGGATGCATTTATCTCTTTCCTTCCACAATGGTGGCATAAAGTCCACTTCACTATAGTAATTGTTTATGATACCCTGAAGACAATCAGACAATGAGAGAAAGCTTTATGGCTGCTGAGAAGTATGAAATATTTCTATGCAGACAGTGTGGGATGGGGAAGGCTGTTTGCATATTTTCCTATGGGCTATCATATGAAAGTGTAAATCTAACAGCATAAGCAACAAAAATTTGTTTCACAGTCTAATAATTGTTTTCCATAGTCTAAACCCAGAGTTATCCCTCCCACGGAACAAAACTCAGTTGCATTTTCCTTTGCAGAAGTGTTTTTCTTTGTGCTGTCTGCCTGGCCGTGATTACTCTTCAGCTGGATAACTCAATATACTTGCTTATGAGATAGGTACTAGCCACACGTTTTCATTCTTTGTGCCTCTTCACAAATATTAAAAAAAAAGCATCAAACCAAAAAACAAACAAAAACCAAAAAACGAAGCAAAAAACCAAAAAGAAACATATTCCCCTTTACCAATTTTTAAACAGGATGACTCAGTTGTCTCACTTAAAGCTTATTTGTCTAGAAGCTTTAGTACATTACAGTACAGAGAAATCATACCACTGATTTTACAAGTGCATTTATGAATAACATATTCAGTCACAGTGCCCACAGGGGATAGGTCATAATACCACTCTTCCTACAGAAACCAAATACACCCATCAGCAGAGTTCAGTCTAATGTTGGTGTACACAAGTCTGAATCCTTTGTCTATTTCTCTGGTAACAGACTGTTCTAAGTCACCAAAAGAAATGGAAGTCATTGCCTTTTCAGTCTGTCATGTTAACAATCCACGAATAAAGAAGAATTGGTGCCAAGAATTAGAATAGATTGGTGATCTGTTTCTTTTGTCTTCAGTGTACTTGAAAAACAAAGCCCATTATGGAGATTTGTGTATGTATTGGTTTCTTGTTGTGTTTTGCTTTTTTTCTGGTAAAAAATCCATTTTTTTCAAGACTGACTTGTATACAAACACAGAATTGATATACCAGTGCAGTTATAGAAGAGATATTGAAGTATGTCACACGTACACAATAATTGAAATAAGAAATGCATTTTACCAACTTTATAGCTGCAGTTTTAATACAATTATTCCAGTGATTTACTACAAATCAGATCTTATACTTACATAATGTATTTATTTGAGTATAACTAAGGTTAACCAAATGAGATGAGAGAAGAGGAAAACTCTTAGGTAAGCTAAGACTGTCTTTTATTAAGTTCAACTGTGGTTGTTATTCTGCTGTGCAGTAACAGATCCAGGACACTGAAGATCACTTCCTAGTAGTAGAGGTCAGTAAACACTGAGTGCAAATATGTGTGTATATGTGGGAATGTATGCATATATTTTTAAATTTTATCAGTCCTTCTCACACAAAGCAGTAGTTTAGGGGTTTGATGTTAAAAGGGAAAGAAAGACATGTCTACATCTCCCAACTTATTTATTCCTTCAAAATTTAATTTTTGAGCCAACAGTTCTATCTAATCTTCTGTCTGAGTAGGCTACAAGTAAAACAGATGTAAACATCAT
>VWZD01010608.1:1643-12908 GCA_013396695.1 Sakesphorus luctuosus
TTTTTCCTGATCACAGGAAAAAAATCTCTGTAACTTTTCACACTGACTTTAGTGGCAAGACAGTGAAACCTTTCCATGCCAGGCCTATATTTGAATAAAAAAGTTGTCTTGTTAGGTGCATAAAGTTCATCAGAAGATGGAAACTTACTTTTTCTAATTTTTACTTTAAGTCTACATTGAATTTTAAGTAGTAGAATGAGGCTATGCTGGTGTCTACAATGAGTGGACACAGTAACATGGAAAAAATGGGGCTCAGGGAAATCTAGATCTTTAGAGATGAAACACAGCTCTTAGTTGCCCCTACTTTTTAACTCAAAGATCTGAGTAATTGCTTTGCGATTTTTAAGGCTGTGCCATGTCACAGTCCTGAATTTCCACCAACCCACATATTCACACAAAGTGAATGCAGAGTCATTCAATGTTGCCATCTGCAAAAGCAGCTAGGTTTTATGGGTGATAATATGTGCTGGAAAACAAACCACAAATACACTCTGCGCAGGGATGTGGACCTTGGTGCTTAAAACAAAACAAGTAGTCTGATTTTATCTCTATGAGGACTCTGGTTTGTCACAGAAAAAAACTAAAATAAAAATATATGCACAAGCATATAATTACAGAGCTGAGAATGAACTCAACCTCCACTTCATTTTTCAGTACCAGGAGAAGGAAGATAATTGGTATATTTCACAGAAGCTTTGTGAAATGTAAAAAGTTACTGTTTGTTTTACTATTCTAAGTCCAGCAAAAACTTTTCCTAACTAATCTATAATAAATCTCAAAACTGGCATTTCTAATCCTACTGGTCAATGCTGTTTTTTACTGTTTGGATTATGTAGTAACTTTAAAAGAAGCAAATAGTGCTTGTTCTGGGTTAGGGACTATTAGCTAGGTAATGTAATGGTGTGTTAGAGGTGACAATTATATTGCTGCTAAACATTTCCTTTATAAAATAATTGCATACATTTTTGTTTGGAATCCAGGAGTATAGCATTTAAAAGGCATCCCAGTCTTCAGGTATCCCAGACTTCAGGCTCAGATTATATTCTTCAATACTTTATTTTGCTTTAATGTAATTCAGAGAAATAACATTAGGTTTCTATCTAAACAAAGTTTGTCAATGATACTTAATATATAAATATATAATTGGACAGAAAAATATTGTTAATCAGAATTTCTAAGGACTGGATGATTAATACAAAACTTTTAGGAGAAATAACTTATTCAGTAGGTTATAATGGTTGCATTTATTCCTGTCTTTTCACATGTCTGAGGGAGATCACACAATACATAATCTTGCAGAAAGCAGTGTTTACAATGACATACATTTTCTTCCTGAACTCCTTTTGTACTGCACTGGCAATTTCTTCTTTCAACAAAATAGATTTCTTCATATCTACAGCCACCGGAATTACTCTCTGACATTATGATAAATGTTATATTTATTATAATTAAGTGTATACTAGCATAGCAGTCCTTGTACACAGGTAGAAAGATTTTTTTATCAGATAGCATATGAAAAAGATGCACAGACTGGCCTCTTTCAATACAGTTGCCCCCAAATTTAGGAGATGGATAACTGAACCCTGCAAACCTGTAAAATTTGGCTAAATGTCTTTGGAAATTTCAGAGCAAATTTATACCTGGAATACTCCCTACCTTCTATCCATAGATACATGAGTTTCTTCTATTTTTACATTTATGAGGAGTTGTCTACTAAGATAAATAGGCATGATTTATTCTATTTTTCATGCAGTGTTGCAGAATGACCCATGGTATTGACTAGAAACAGGCAATGCAAACACAGATGTACATTGAGTATGAAAAACAAAAGATAAAATAATGATGAAGATGAACTCCTGGTGGAACTTAGCTACACCTGACATGAACTCATCATTACTGTAAATAAGAACAATTCTATAAGTGCAGACTCTTGGCTGCCTGTGAATTGTTATTGCTGGTAACATTATGTTTCTTCAGTGGCACTGCAAAAGGTCTTTGGAGCATGTGCCAACAAGCCACTAAATCTGTGCGCTGTGACAAGCAGGATTGAGGAGGAGGCAAAAAAGTTCACTTAAATGTGGTTAGGGGATAGATATTCCTTAGAGCTCTGCTTAGCCTCAAAGCACAGAGACTAGAGGGAGGAGAAAAGGCTACATTCCAGCACCTCAGTGAGGCACAACATCCTGATGGAGCAGCATGTGGTCCCCTCAAAGGATCCCAGCAGGAAGTTTTGCCTAAGGGATAAAATTTAGTCATTAGTGGCAGTGCCAGCTTTAGAGCTGATGAGGAATTTTTAAGGGAAACTTTTTTTAAAAAAAGATCATCAATTTTCATTAACACAGAAAATTCTTTGTGAAACAACTGCTCTTGACAGTTTTCTGATGTAAAAATGAAAGGGAAAAAACCTCTTCCTTGATATTGAATTCCGTTTTCCAAGAAATGTATATTATTACATCAAATGGCTTTTTCTTTGAAAATATAATATATAATTTTAAAATGCTTAGTCTCTTCAAAATATTGACAAAACTTATTGACTTTTTTTTTATTCAACTCTTTATGCATATGCTTTTTGCATATGGCCTTAGTTTTCAAAAAGGAAGATTTTAAAATAGTAGGAAAAAACCTTTCCATTACAGTTTTAAGGAACTGTCATATCCTAGCTATCTCATCTTAAGGGATTTGACAATCTAAAACAGTTTTATTCAAATTCTACTGTTGGACAAAGAAAGTTCTACACTGACATTATTTCTTCTCCTACATGGGACTTTTTTACTAGTAGAGAATTTTGCTGCTAATTCTTGCTTTTCATTGTTATCAAAGGAAGAACAACTCTCTCATTTAAGGGTGAAAATCTCTGGAGAATACCTTGTTCCTTAGCTTGACCAGGAATTTATTGTCTAAATGAAGTTAGCAGACCCTGAAAAAACTAAACACAAATCTTTATCAATCATTTAAATAATTATTTTCACTGATATTTTTCTCAGATTTCTTTCCTTCCAGTTACTAAAAATAATAATAGGAGGACCCCAAGTGTGCCATCAATAAAAATTCTACAGCAAGAGTAGTAACACCTGTGAACTAAGACCAGTGACTGTAGTAAACTCTCTTCACTCTTTTCACCTTCCCAATGACTCTCTACACTCAAACGTAGTAGTAGTGTGAATAGATCCATAAGAATAAACATGTGACTAGTACAAGCCACTTTAGTAAGTGACACAGCTTTTTTTCCTCAAGCCAAACTCTGGTAAATCAGTTGTTTTATCATTTTGTCTGTGGTGGTCATACAGTGGGATACAAGGGTAAAAAATAATTTAAAAAAAATTAAAAGGTATATGTAAAGTAGTAGAGACAGGAATAATGATACATGAACAGAGAGAAAAATAGAAAAAATGTTTAACTTCTTTTTTATTTTTTTATACATTAGAGCCACTAATGAAGGTCATGTATTTCCTATTTACTGAAAATTATTCCTTCTGAGACTCAAGCTGTCAGTCATGATTTCTGTTTAGTAGAGGCAGTACAATGCAGTAGGTGTTGTAGCTTGACATATTTTAAAAATGTGGAAATGTCATATTTAATGACATAAAGAAGTCAGCAATGCTGACTGAGTTGAAGTAAAAAAATTATGTGTTCTGTTAATTAGCTATAGAGTAGACTAAGTGTGTCCATATAAAATCATACCTCTGAATAGTTGTGTAATTAAACATTCTGAACACAGGTTTGTGTGTCTGAGAAGAGAAGAAAATCCTCGGAAGGGTGTATTGTTTACATCATAGTAAACCCAAAGTTTGTCATGGTCCATTTCTCCTACTCGCTTATATTTCCCTCATTTCAGCAGGTCAGTGTGCCAATTTAGCAATCACTGTTGTTTTGAATCAGTGTCCTAGTGTTATTTATTTAAAGACTGGGCAAGGTTTTCTCTCATTGTCTGTTTTTATCTCAATATATTTCTTAGCCATAGCACCTTTCTGTGAGGGAATAAAAACCAAAACATGTTTGATACCTGCAGAAGGCAGAAAGAACTTGCCAAGGAGATGCTGTGTGTGCTTGCTGGAACTTTAGTGGCTTTGGGAGGAAAGAATGTAATCTGATAGAGGGTAAACACAATAATGATAATAGTTTTGCCATGGCGGCTGGCGCTAAGGTATTGATTCTGTACTACCAGGACCGTTTGAAGCAGCCTATGAGCACTGAAAAAGGAAAAAACACCCAGCAATTATTGACAGCTTTCACCAGACGTACAATGTGTGGTGGCAAAGACATGAAGAAGTGGTCTTTCTCTGTTATTTGGGTGTCAGACAGTAACCTGACACAGGAGCCAGTACTGCTGCCTCCAATTAATGCCCTTCAAATTTCATGAGATGTGATAAATAATTTAAAACCTGTGTTAGCCTAAAAACTTAACTCTTTCCATTCATATTTACACTGTATTTAACACAAAACTACAATGCAATTCAACCTTCGCAATACCTGCATTGCCCGAGAAGTTATACAAACATTTCTAATGCCTTTTGTGAGAAAGTATTGTTCAAAAAGGTGTTGTCAAGGGTTTCTCCCAAGACTAAATTATATGCAAGATAACTCTCTTTTCCAGACTTCATCTTATAGAGAAGCTTAGGAGTTCTGAAAGGGATTAGGATACTTGACTTGTTTATGTTAATAAAGTTCTTTTTACTGCTTCTAGTATAAATTTTACTGTCATGAATACACCTATAATTTTACATTTCTGAGAAATGTTTTGTCAGGAGATCTTGAAATTTTATTTATGAACTACTTTCCACAGAGGAGTTAAATCTAACTGATGTGCCCTGCCTCTCAGGATACCATTAACTCTGTGACACTTCACAGCCTTTGTTAATCAAAATTGCTTTAGCTGACTTTTACTAAAACAGAGGCAACTACAGCCTCCCTTGTCAGTACAAGACAAAGGTATGCAGACTTACATTTTCTTGTATTGAAGCTGGTTTGGAAATTTTGTATAGTTAGAAATTTCATACATTTAGATTTCTCCTTTTTCCAGTATATTCCATGTAGAGTTTGTCCCTGGGTCAGACTTGGAACTTTTTCTGCATATCTGTTATTTTCAAAATGCAATTACTGAAACAGAAAAGTTGCACTCAACTTGATTTTCACTATATTCTATTCTATTTTTAAAATAGTAGCACTTAAAATAGCAATCTCCATTAAATATGAAAATGTAGGAGTCAAACTTGTTACTCTGGAAGCAAAATCTGGCTACTGTGAAAAATATTGCATTACCTCCATGCTTTCTGGGATGTCAGCTAGCTGAGCCTTGGCAGCAAGTTCACCAATGTCCCGACACCAATATTGCCTTCTGGCAACACTCATATCTCTGTTCTAATCCAGGCAAATGCCCCAGACAACATATCTTTTACTAGACAACCATTTTTTATTTAAAAATAAAAAATCTGTTCAATCCCTTAACAGTTTATAGTCCAGGAAGTAAGTTAAGATTAGATGGTTCCCAAAATTAAAATCTCCATTTCGTCAGTCATATGTAGATTCTCCTTATCCAGGAAATGTGTAGCAATAAAATTCAAGACATGTTCTAAACAGAGCTGGCTCCTGACTTCAATGGATGTTAATATATGAGAATAAGATGGACAAAAGGCAAATAAATACCTTGCTATTACTCCTCAGTATTTAATGACTTGCAAGGAAAGGAATGTCATTCACCATAACAAGCTTCAGGTATTTTTCAAAGCTAGGCTTGGTCTGACTTCTAAATCTTCATTCAAATATTTGTGCTTTGTTCCAAATTGTGTTCAGTCTATGTTTTTAGACCATATAGTTTATTACAGCATTAAAGCTGATAAATTAGATTTACAGACATTCTGAGTTAACACTATAGAGACCCTGAGTCAACACTACAGACACCAACTACACAGGATTACGAGGTTACAAAATAGCTTTGTAGCTACTAAGGAAACCCCTTCAATAAACATAAATAAATTGCTTAAAATGCCATTAATAATTATCAGTCCCAGCGAGGGCAAAGCCAGCCCACAGGGAAGAGAGAGAGGAACATTCTACTTTTTTCCCTCTGTCAGAAGCCAGTTATAAGCCAAGTTCAGCCTTGTTATTGGTCATATCACCTGCATCACTTTGTTTCCCTTTTATCCAAATGTACTGCAGTTCCAGCATTCAGGCTCTCCTTCTTCCAACTTTCCTTAACTGTGTTGTCCCCATGGAGGAACCTCACCAGCTTCCTGACTCTGACCTCAACCTGATGTTTAGTCTCCTTTCCAAAGCCATAGGAGGGAAGGGAGGCTTTCACTGTCTTTCACAAATATGCAGTTATGAAAAATAGTACAATTTTACTTCCCTGTTTAAAAAAAGGAAAATATGCTTTTTGCGCCTCTCAGTTGAGACAAGATAAATATACCTTAAAGTAAGTGTAAGAAAATTAATGTTATTTTTCAAATGCAAAAAATCCTTCTAAGAATCAGAGACCAAATTATAGTTTCAGTTGTTCTTGCTTCTGCAGTGCCAAATGCTTCCAGCCCCAGGGTGGCTCCTGTCAGCTCCACGGTGGTCCTGTGTAGCTCACTGTCCTCCAGGGTCACAGGTCTTTTTCTGCAGAGCTGCTACCTAGGCAGTTTATGTCTAGCCTGCAATGCTGCCTGAGTAGCCCAGGGACAAGGCTTGGCATTTCCCTATGCTTGGCTACACCAGGTCTATTACAGCAGCATGACCCAGTTCCTCTGGATGTCAGCCCTGCTCTCCTGTCTAGTGTCACCACCCAGACTGTGAAGCAAGTGTTCCTTCTCGTTGCTCTGGCCATTGAGAAAGATGTTAAACAATGAAAATAAAGACGCTATGTCTTACCAGCTGTTAGTCAGCATGCAACTCACTTAACCATGACTCTAAAATGAATAATCCAGTCACATTTTTGTCTTCCATTCATGTTGTGGCATTCTAACTTGCATACAAAACACTTAAATGTCAAAAGCCTGGTTGAGGTAAACCTAGGTTACATCCTCTAGTTTCTTCTTGGTCAAAAATTTAGTCCTTCATTATAGAAAGCAATCAGTTCGATCAGACATGATTTAGGCTTGTTAATTTCACAGTTAATTTCAGAACACTTCCATGAGTATTCAGAAATGTGACTCTAACTTCCATTCTTCACAAGTCTTACACACAGTTTGCTTTTGCAGTAAAAGCTGAGGCTTTCAAGACAGGTCTCCAAGCCAGCATGACTGTCCAAGTTCAGAAGTCTCCTTCTCATAAAAGCAACTGTTGTATACAGATTTTCAATGGGAGCTACGGGTTCTCGATACCTCTTAAAGAACTGAGTTATTAGAGGCTTTTCTGTATCTGTGCACACTGCCTCCAGACAAGCTGGCAATGAAACCAAAATCTCTTCAGGATTAATCTTCACCAGTATAGGACAGTCATTTCTATCTGCACAATGATGTATGGATTTAGACATTGCAAAAAGTTCCCAAAATGCTAGTGTACCCCGATATGACAAAAAGCGGTGTGAAATGAAGGAATGTGTTCAGTGTTACCAATCAAACAGAAAATTATCTGTCAGTAAACTGGAATTGGAGGGCATCTCATTTAACAGAAGGCTGTTATAGTCAGAACCAGCTCTCTCAACTGACTTAATTATCCAAGAGCTGATTGAACTGAGGAGGCTACACAAACACTCTCCTTAGTATTCTCATCTCTAGCACATTTCAGAACTGATATCCTCTGGACCATATTCTTGTCAGAGACCCCAGCTCTCCACACCACCAGCAAGGCACCAACAGCTTATGTGTACTGTTGCCAGTATGAGAGCCAGAAGTGTATTTTCAGCTTTCTGCCGTAGGGCCACCTAAGAATGTTTAATTCCTGCTACCACTTACGGTTGGAGAAATGGTTATAAGGTATTTATTAAGAATGCACATATCTTCATTCCTTTTACTATGAACACCCTGTTCTCTGGTATTTCTGAGAGCATCTGTTGTCAAGAACCACTAGAAATTACAAGTTTTCCTGCAAGAGTAAGGTTTTAGTACTGACAGTAGGAGACAAAATCTAGAATATGTGCATGATGACATTTTTTATATTTGTACATTGTTTTGAGTTAAAACTCAGAACTCAGAAGACAATTAAAAATATTTACATGTCTCTATTGTGTTCAAATTATGATTTAAAATTAATAATTAGGCATTACAATTCCCCATAGGTTTCTATTAAATGAAATCATGGATTGTGTTTGGGTTTTTGGGAAAACCTCTGAAGTCTGATTATAAAATCTGGAGTTTATTGCTCCCTTGACTTCAATAATTTTGTTCAAGTTTGAATTTGCACATTGTACCTATGGCAACACTAAGTTAGATCTGAGATTTTACCTAACCTCTAGCTAGTGGTGCAATTGAACCGTGTCAGATTCATGGCACAACTTGAGGGTTAGTATCAAAAAGAAAGTGACAGAATGTATGTCAAAGAAACAGTGACAAATTGAGAAGGATTTTAGATATATTAGATAGTATAATAACCTAGAAGATAAAGTTAAAATGTAAGACAACTGAAAACAAATTTAGATGTTTTATCAAACGATCAGGTGTGATGTATTCACAGGATCACAGAATCAATTGTGTTGGAAAAGAACTCTGAGATAACCAAATTGAACCTGTGACTGAAACCACCTTGTCAACTACACAATGGTACTAAGTACAACATCTAGTCTTTCCTTGAACACCTCCAGGGGTGGTGATTCTGCCATCTCCCCGGCAGCACATTCCAATATCTGATCTCCCTTTCTCTGAAGAAAGTCTTCCTAATTTTCAACCTAAACCTTCTTTGGTGCAGCTTAAGTCTATGTCATCCAGTCCTGCAGCTAGTTGTCTTGTTTCCATGTATAATGAGGTACAGAGAATTCCAAAGGCTTCACTTAGGTAAGAGAGGAGAATGAGATCACAGGGAAACAAAACGATTAAGAAATTAGGCCATGACCTGTAAATAGAGACATTCTGTGAAATTTAGTTCAAAATTTAAATTACAGCCAATCTTTTCAAAAAATACTAAAGTCAGCCTCCAAACTGCCAGGATCTAGAAGCATTTCTAAAAAGCAGGAATAAAGCTTAGAGAATATTAATGGTATCAACAACCATACACTTACCAGCCATAAATTTTCATTCTTGAGAGAACAAGATTTATGCTAACTGAAAAGAATAAAAAACACTTTACAGGCTTATTGACATACTTTTCCTGGGCAAAGTATTTTTTTTAAATATGTCTGCAGTGTCCACTATTAACCAGTATCACAGATCTGAGATTACCTCACTAAATTAATATCTGCAGTGACAATTCCTAATTGTCAACATGCTGGAATATGCACTGAACATGGACATGTCAAACAATATTGGTTTGTCAAATATTATGTCAAACAGCTTCACAGAAGGAAACAGACAGAAACTGTCTGCACTGAGATAGAAAATAGTTGCTTTACTAATGTACTATTACAATTGCATAGTAATTTAATAGTAAAAGCTGTAACGATGAAATGATTACTGCATGAACAGGGCTGTATAGGAAAAATAAGTCTGCATGGTAGCAATCAGTGTTGCATGCAGAGTGCAAGCCAAGAAAGGCAGCACAGTAGCAGTGAAACAGTTTAACATAACACTGACTCAGGCTGGGAGAGTCAGGGTATGGTGGCATAGAAGGTAAAATGGGACAGAGCAAGCAGGGAAGGCTGTGGAAGAACTGAGCATCTGGCAATTATTTACTACCTGAAGAAATATGTTCTCAGATCTGAGAATCAAGGTATTTTAAAGAAAAGTGAATAGAAAGTATAAAAACTGAAACTATTTGAAATTGAACATTGTGATCATAAAAGGGTCAATAAAAATTTAAAAAGCAACCCTAAAGTAAAACCTGGCTATGCTGTCAAATGCAATAGGAAATGGTATAGATTTTAAAGTTCAGCCCTCTGTTGAAAAAATAAGCTGCAGACAAGTACTCTCTGATTGAACTGACCTGTGATTTTTTGATAAGTTTGTTGAGGTTTTTTGAGGGTGGGTATAGATGCAGGTTTCTGGGGGGTTGTTGGGTTTTGCACACAATGTTTTGACACAAATATATTTTAATTCTGTAAAAATCTCAGCAATCACTTGCATATTCCATATCAACAGCAAAGCCAATTAGTAGTGGTAAATTTAGGAAATAATATTCATAATGATTGCACAGTTGCCTTCAAATAAGGCAGATGGGAGAAAAAAATAAAGGTGTTAAGACAACACAGTAAAAGATTCATGTATAATTTCATTATGGGCAATTTTATATTTAGTGTCTTTCATGCAACACTTCCCAAATTAATGGTTTTCTTTAAGTTTCTATCTTTGTTCTCTAAGGCTAAGATTTTAATGTCTACAACTGAACTTATTATTTTCAAAACAAGTTTACTGTATGAATATTTAAGTATGAATTTATGTTTTTTTCTAGCTGGACTTGCTGACCTCTTTGCTTCAGTAGCCAAATATTTATATTATATTTATCCTGTACAGAATTTTTTTTTCTCTAAGGTAAAACAAGATTATAGTTTTCCATGAATCCTCTAAGTTTTTGGATTCTTTTTGAATGCTATAATCTGCAAGTGTTAACAAGGTATTTATTGATTTATCTTGATTTTATCAATAATGAGGATAATCTTCTCCCAGTGATGCTTCATTTCCTAGAAGGCCCACAATTTCCAGCAACTCTCTTTGTTCATGAAATTTCTATTGAAGGCTTTGTGTTCGTATGAAAATTAACAATTTACATATTTATTGCCTGTGATTTGTGCGCTAGCTGAACCATCAGCAATGATCATAGAATGCTATGTGAACTGAAAGAGGAGTGATTCATGTGGCTATGAATGAGACCAAAAGGTCAAAGAACAAGTACAAGTATAAAGAGATTAGCAGCTGAATATTGTTCTGAAGAGGAAAGAATGAGCATGTATGCAGAAAGATTATCAGCAAAACAGTGTATTGCAAAGTCTATTTCTAAAATTCTTATTACAAAGTCACATAATTACCACATATATCAGATCATTAATCTCCCTGGATTTCATCTCTGGGATTCTATAATTTCTCTTCATCTAGAGTTCCCGAATAGAACAGAAGTGATTTAAATTTTAAAAATTTGTGTAATATTACCTCCTTCTTTTATCTGGAAATGATAGTTACACAATGCTATACAGTCCCATATAAACAGAAAAAAAGTATCAGTTTCATCATATGCTGATTCTCACTTACATAGTAATATTTA
>VWZD01010610.1:0-20539 GCA_013396695.1 Sakesphorus luctuosus
CTATGCATTTTGTGACTGGATTTTGCCTTGCAGCAAGCATGAGTAGTGGCCTTCCCAATTCTTCGTTCGCGAAGCCTAGCCATGTTGATGGTGCCTCTGAAAATTATGCATCAGATACTCAGATTCCTTTTTAATAGTATTTTGATTATAATGACTCTTTGTGACAGGCAAATGTTCTGCCTTTATTCAAGATCAGAGCTGAAATCAATAAAATCTGGGCAGGTTATGATGGACACACGCTTAATAAGATAATGGCAGAATACAGCAAGCCAAATAAGATTTGAGATACTGTGCACTGGCTTAGAGAGGTGCATGTGGCTTTGGTGCCACATCAATACTAAAAAAGTCCAGTGGTAACAGTGGTGAGAAACTTATTCTAAAGTTTGACAGTTTGCCATAATAATAATCATATATCTATGATTATAATCTAAAAGTTGATTGATCCCATTATAAAGATACAGGGCTTAATTGTTGCAAACATGCATTGTCTTCTTTAAGATAATAGTACTCTAATTTCTGTCTTCAAAAAATTGTAGAACATTGGCTCAAGGCCTTATTTATTAATTGATGCAGTGTGGAGGGAGTGAGAATGCTGCCTGTTTGGCTCCACAGCCAGCACAGTCCTTAAAAGTCTCTGTATCTACCCTGACAATTTATTGCCTTATCAGCATTGAAAAAAGGTGCCTGAACAAGGTCTGAAGTGGCTGAAGGAATGCTGATGTTTTCTGTGCTTTCCTTCCTCAACTCACGCATTGGTCAATGTGCCAAGTCGGGCCATACTGGAATCCCTAAGGAAATGAGTACCAGTTACGTGAAAGACTACTGGTAGTGGTTAGTTAAAAGGCAAGATGAAGTGTGCAAAGAGTTGAATTACAGTTTTTAATATAAGAACCACTTCTTTGAGTTGAAGGAAGTATTATGAATACAGATTACACCAAAGTGGATTTCAGTGCAAGTCAAGTGAAATGGTATTCTACCAAGGAGCAGAAAGGCCCAAGCTACTTCACCCCCTGTTAGGAAAAAGAGGGGATTGGTTTCTGGTTCTAAAGGCAGCACAATCTATTTGAGAAATACAGCTCTCCTGGTATCTATATTTTTTGAACTTGGTTTATATGTTATGTATGTATAATATTATAATAATTTTGTGCTTTAGGATCCAACATGGCCTGTTGATATTGATAGGGAATTAACTTACCTAAGTGAAATATACTCTGGAGCTATCATAGCAGGATATTTTTGCTTATGATTTATGTAATTGATGTTGTCTCTGGTGGTGAAAAGGTGGCCTATTTTGGCATCAGCTTCGGTATTATGAGAAAGTTATTTATACTGAGCAATCATTGTTATAAGCACAGTGCAAATGGGACCTACTTCTTGTTCTTCACTTTTAAACTTTTTTTTTTCTATAAATGCACACTAACTTACAAAACAGGTTCAGTAGGAGAATTTATTTGATGATTCCAAAAGAAGCATAAAATTTTTGTAAAAATATAAGAACAATGGATTTAGCTTTTTACTTTTATGAGGTATCAAGTTTTCTGTACATACCATAGTAATTCAATTAATGTTTTCTGTTACCTTTTTATATAATACTTTAATTGAAACATTGCTGTGTTGAGTTTTGGGATTTCTACTCATTCTCCATGTATTGCTGTTTTGCTGTGAGTTTTGATTTTAGTGTTCCTTTAACAATTTGACGTGCACACCAAGAAAAGATGTTTCTTAAAGAAATTTTGAGCAGATAGATCCAGAAATCTTATTCTTTGTCAAGGTGTAGAAGTTACTATCAGCTGAATTTACACAGAGTTTTTAATGTTGTTTCTTAGACAGTCATGAAGAAAATATTTTCAAAGCTTAAGGCTAATGAGAATTAATAGTGTTTGTCTGTAATTGGACAGTTTCTCTGTACATCTGAATTATTCCTTTTATATTCGTAACAATTCAGCATAATCGATGATAAGATTGATATTCCGTTTGCTTTCTTTTTAAATATTAAATGTATTTAAAATAAAAAAATATTCAAACTAGTTAATTTTTTCTGAAGTAGAAATCCAGTTATTTTTGAGAATCCCTATTCAGTTTGTTGGAATATATAGTAAAACTTTGAAATCAGGTGTAACAGAAAAAACTTGGGGAGTTTTGTTTGTTTTGGGTTTTTTTGTTTGTTGGAGGTTTGTTTGTGGGGTTTTTTTCCCCTCAAAGGAAAGGAGGAAAGAATTAGCAAAGTAATTAGAGTAAGGTCCCAAGCGATATCAGCCTGATGAATCCTCATATGCAAAACCTAGGACAAATTTTGCTGTTGTGTTACCATATTAGATGGATTTACTTGTCATTTCAGACATAAACAACCACTGAAGTCCCTCTGCTCTGCTTCTCCAAGTGATACCAGATAAAAAACTCTAGAGAAATGAATATGAACTTTCAATATTTTCTATTTCTATTTTGTGACGGACATTTCCCATTCACTTTATAAGGTTAACCCAGTAGGGGTAAAATTAATTGCTTTGCCAGAAACATCAAAGTGTGATGTTCTAGTTCAGCAGCCAGGACCAGTTTATCACTGTTTGGGTGTGACCAAAGCTGTGTATTCTACACCCTCTATGTAATTTCTAAGAAACTGTTAACAGTGGACCATTTGCAGCAGCTACACAGGGCACACCTCACCCCTCAGGCTACAAGCTGGATGTTAAAGAAGCCTATGAGATAGTAGCTGTGATAACTCCCCTCTGGGGAGTTCTTAGCACCTTCACACCCAGCCTGAGGGGTCATGTCTGCTAATGGGCCATCAAGGAGTCCAAAAACATCTCATGACTCATAGAGTTAGATCACCCATTGTGGAACTCCCTGCCCTGGGGGAGGTACTGGGCATTCCCATCTAAACCTGACCATATATAATCTTGGGGTTTAGGGACTTCTGGTACCACTCACCAGATCCAGAGGAGGACCAGAACCTTGACTGGACTGCAACCATCATCTGCACCAACAGTTTTCTTCTTTCCTTTTACTTTCAACTCAGGGGGACCACGTGGGGGCCAGCACAGGGGCTAATGAACACCATTCTGTTTGTGCCCAAGGGTGCTGGGTTATACTTCTGGTTTTTTGTGGGTTAAAGCCAATTTCATTTTGTATCATTGCATTTATGGTAATATTTTTCTTAAATTGTAACTCAGACTTATAATCTCTTTTTAAGTTGGGTTCATTTTTCCTGCTGTTTTACTTTTAAACCAGCACATGCGGATATGTAGTTAAAAGTCTACAGATTAACGTATTCATGCAGGATGTGAGGCAATGAAATCTGATTTTTTTCCTTGCTTTAACAACAAAACTATAGGGAATAGTTCTCTTTTTGACTAACAGTGAAGCAATAACTTGTATTTCCTTTTGACCAATAATTCCATCTTTGACACAAGAAATCTCTCAGATGGAAGCTTTTCAAAACAAGCATGTTTGTGTGAAGGGATCTGACTTGAAGAAGAGAGTTCCTCATCAGCTCAATTAAGCAGGCAATATCTAATTACATGCAATGTATACTTAATTAAGCAATTTTTCAGATTTTCCTATTATGAAGTTAACAACTGATTTGTTGAATCTTAGTGGAACACAAGGGAAGAGAAAGTGATATCATAAAATTATAGTTTTAATGATGCATAATAGAGATTATATTTCAAAAGGTAGAAAAAGTGAACTTCCTTCAAATCTAGAGAATATAAGAATAATTGGGTCCATGTTAGGGGTGAACACTGTTTCAGCTTAGGTCTGTTTAGCTTAATATAGCTGCTTCTAGGACAGTGTGTAGGCAAAAACCTCTGTGGGATTACATCTGCCCAGTATTTCTTTCTCGTATTCTTGCAGACTTCTTAGGTTCGCAAAAGAATTGATGTTGTCTAGTGCTAAGTCTTACTGGGAAATCTGCCCAATCCTTGAGGGATCCTTGTTCAAGGAATTCTCACTATTAATACAGAATTATATTTTCTCATTGTTTTATCAAACTCTGATTCACCTACTCTGTGATGACTCCATAGTTTATTTAATAGCTGTCATATGAAGAGTAGCAAAAGTAGCAAAAGAGCATCTTCAAAAAAAAGAAAGCAAACTAAATTGTTATTTTTATATTCATACTGTATAGTATTGATTCTTTGGGAAGTTAAAAAATACGAAGTCATTTATCTTACCAGAAATGTTAAAAAACAAACTTTGAATTAGAAGGACTACATGAAGAAGAATTCAGAGGAATTCTCATGTTTTACATTTGAATATTGGGAAAATCCTGTTCTATGAATGCTGGGATCAGTGCCATCTGGTCTCTTGAATCATCCCAGCTAAAAATAATGTATTCTTCTTGCTATCAGTCATAATTGACATATTCATTACCTAATTAAAGAGAAAAAAAGAAACCAACTCCATTTTGCCAACATCGTGGTATGTTCCAGTGAATGCTAACCAGCAGCATACCCCTTTTAGTGGTAGTTTTGCTTAGTGGTGCTCATTTAACTTTTTGGACTGTGCTGCATTACAGGAAAGAGATGTGTAATATTCTAGAACTACACAGCTGCCAAATTCCTGGGCTTTTCTTTGTAAACAACTTGATTAATGGGATATCATTAGGAAGAGTTTTGCTGGACTTTTGCTTTCTTGTAAGAGTTAATATGTTTGTTGGCTACTTCTCTTCTAGGCCTCTCCCCCAAATGATAACTTTGGAAAAATATGTACTATGGAATTTTGTATACAGAAAATAAATAATAATAAAAAAATAAAATTGAGAAGAGCTATTTAATTAGGATGAGCCACACTTGTTGCCTATCTGCATCTCCTCACCTTTGCATTAAAGTGTTAATTGAGCACAGCTGCAGGGTGGGCCCAATCCTCCTGCTTTGGCGTATCCTTGAACCTAATGTGAAATAGTACAGTTTAGCTAGGAGGCAGAACTGAAATTCCCACCAACATACCCTTCTTTTTCCACCACTGATAGGGTAGCAGGACTTTTGCCATAATGTCAATTGTACCATTTTTACAAATTTAGTTTTATGTATTTTAATCTGTGTGTACAGTTCTAATTTTTGCCATTACATGAGCATGATAAAAAACATAACTGGCAGATATCAGAGTTTAAAAAATGATCATAAATATACTGAGGTACTTCCCACATGTTCCATAACTATTGGTTCGCTACTTTCCTTCCTTTTCTCCATACCCTTCCTTGTAGGAGACACCTAGGAAAGAGTTGGACCACTTAGCCAGCCACTGGGGAAAGAAAGGAAAAAGCCTCACAGAAGCTGTTGCTCAGGTGGCAACGGACCTCTTCATGGTGCTTGGAGCCTCCTTCTCAGCAGCAGTCATCTCTTTGACAAGAAGTCCCTTTTGTCCCTCACTACTTTCCCCCCCTCCACCCCATTGCCTCAAGTGCTAAACAATCTGCTCTCCCTGCGGTAGGGAGTCACAGAGCATAGTCAACATTTATTTCAAGGGAACTGTATTTTTATAAAGCATTGCAGAAAAAACATCAGTAATAAGGATGTTAAGATATAGCACATAAAGTACACAAATGTAACAAATCTTTGCACATACGACTTTTGCTGTTTAAATGTAAGACTAAATAACATTTGTGATAGACCAACTTACAAAAGAGTTACTATGTGTGTGCATTTGTTTGTCCCTCCTACTCACCCTGTCTGGGTAAAATTGCAGCTGGTGTGGACATTGTCTCAATGTAGTCTTCAAAGAATGCTGGGAAAAGATGTAGGTGGCCTTTATAAGATAGTAAATTTTCAGTTGGTTCATAGTGAGACGGTTTGACAAGAACAGTATGTTTTCTGTGGTTAAAAAGATTGGAAATAGAAACTTTAAATAGATTTGTTTTCTAACTCCCTTATCTTAAAATGTTCAGAAATAAGAAAGTTTTTATGATTTACCACTTGAAAGCCATCAAGTTTCCTGCTGGCAAAAATAAACTAGCAGTACATACCTGTTAAATCAATGTTCTGTCCACTTGTAAATACAATCATTACAGAATTTTACATGTGGGAAGTATATTTTAGTCAGGTTCTAAACTAATGCCTGTTTTCTAATGCCATATGTCCTTTGGCATATATGTGAGAAGAATAGATTTAAACAAAAAATGGATTTATTGGTTGATGCTCCTCAGTGCATGGTTTTTTAATGGCAGCGTGTTTCCAAGTTCATATGGCTTTTCACAGAAAATCTTCACAGGAGGTTTTCAGGAGATATTTACTTTCTCAGAGCTGTCTTTCAAGAGTACCACAAAAGTTTATTCAATGTACAGCAAACCCTCCACAAGGTGAAGACAATCGATGAAAGCCTTAAAAGCCACAAGTGAGATCCAACTAGCAAGGATGGTGTTCATCATCTGGTGCAAGGGCTGTTTAACAATGAGGGCTGGCCTGTGAACACCCTCAACTGATTGTTGAGCCTGATGAAGTTTGTGTGAAGAATGACTTCTATCACTAGACAAAGAAGGTATGTGACTTAAGAATGATGTATTTTCTTTGGTGTCTTCTCTTTGATGTCTTCTATGCCGTAAAAGCACATTATGGTCTTCACAACACCAGGAAAATGAAGATCTGTTACACTGTAGCTGTCTTGGAAAAATAATCTCTTACAGGATGCTGATTGCATCTTGGGGCTGCTCTGATCAGTAGTAACCAGAAAGTTATTGTCAGCAGTGTACAGTATAGAGATATTTTGTGGCTGTTTTATTTTGTGACTTGTGGGAGAATGCGAAAATGGACAGGAGGATGTGGTTGCCAAGGAGCAGCCTGGACTGGACCAGCTGCATATATGAGACTTTCACAGCTGAAGTTTAAAAGTTATGTGTTTTATTGTATGGTTTTTGGTTTGGAAAGTTTTCTGTATTCCCCTGCGTGGTTTGTTATCCTCTCCCATGTATTCCGCCTGTGACTTTGTCCCCAATGAGTCACTGCACTGCTGAGGCGTGGGGGGCTGTCTCCCGGGTCAGGACTGCCCTGCCCAGGGGTGTCCCTGCCCTGCGCTGCCAATGCAGCCGGCTCCTTATCCAGGAGCTTCATGTCTCTCTTGCACTGAGCCCAGAACTGGACACAGCACTCCAGATGTGACCTCACTAGGGGTAAGTAGAGAGGCAGTATCATCTCCCTCAACCTGCTGGCAATGTTCTTCCTAATGCAGTCCAGGATACCATTGGACTTCTTTGCCACAAAGGCACACTCCTGGCTCATGGAAAGCTTGTTATCTGCCAGGACCCCCCCAGGTCCTCCTTCTCAGAGTTGTTTGCCATGAAGATGAAGATGCTGCTTCAAAAATCCATTGCTCTCAAAGCTTCAACAAAATAATTTTGTCCCCCAAATGAAAACATCCCAAAGATTTTTTTTTATAAATAAGAAGATGACTTCAAAAATTATTCAGTATATTCATAACTCATTATTTGATCAACCACTTGTGATCATTGTAAGTCAACCGTTGACCAGGCAGGAGCTGTGCCCTATCTCCCTCACTACTCCATTGCATGCTATTACATGCCACTAAGACACTGCTTGTAAACATAGTTTTGGAATTAGCTTTTAATCACCCTAAGTAGCTGGACTTAGATCTATCACCACAACTTCCTGAATATCAGCAGAATCCTGACCCATACTATCATCAGCCAGTGCTCATGAATTCATGCCTGAGACAGGGCATGCTGTGTACATCTCAGAGACAGGAGCACTACTGGCACAACACTGCTTTGTGTAATTACTGCATTTTTTAGGTGACTGCAAGTTGCTTGGGCTTCCTCCTCATGTCTCGCACATTAGCCAAGGTGAGCAGTAATCCTCCATCCAGAACTGTGCTGTGTGATGCATCTTAATGCCTAAACAACTGAGCACCAGTATGTCTTTTCCATCAGAGCTTGACACCCTCTCATGGTGGGCCCCACACCACCCAGGAATTTCACACCTTGTAAACTATATCCACTTGTTACTTGCTGTACACTTGGAAGGCAAAGCAGCATTTACCACACTGCTAAAGTTCTGAATTAACAGCTGACGTTTTTGACCTGGCTTCCATTAGCTCCCATTACCACCTGGTAACAGCCTGCCTTCCACATGCTGTACTTTACAGATATCAGCCATTATCCCCACCCCACATCAGTCCCCAGGCAGTATGCTAACAGCCTCTTCTACAAGCCAATTTACAAGGATCTGGTCATGTTTACATTAGCCTTCTCCCAATGCATGAAAAGAGAAGAGTGTGCTTCAGAATAGAAATGAGCAAATATGAATAATTCAATTTTCCTTGTGGCTATTAACACATTTTCTGTGAATAAAGTGATAATAGGTTATCATCTGTGAAATGGAAATTGCATAACAGAGAGTTTCTGGTTACACCAGAGGAAATTAATTTCACAGCACATCTGCTGGGGCCTGACTTGTGAATGCTAAGTATGAGAAAATGCAACCGTTCAGCTTCACTACCTTTATAATTAGATTAGCATGCCTGCACCCATGCTGGAATCCTCAGTCTAGTCAAAAGAATCACTGCTCCTTTTTTCAGATACCTAATATTTGTAATAATGAAATGACTGAGGCAATTAGGGAAAGTTAAAAATGAATTATGGGACCATATTATATTAACCAGATGCCGCTTTAAAGTGACTGACTTTGTGTTATCTGTCTAGTTAAATACAGTACTTAACCTTGCTATCAATAGATGTAATGCATCAAATTAACACACACATGCACACTCAAAACTGACTTTAAGTAATGTTAAGATTTTGACACAAGCCAGGAAAAGCTGGGGAGTCCCTGGTAAAACAGTACAGGCTCTTAACTGAGCTTATTGAATAAAGCATGCATGATATGCAAAACCATAAAAAATCAGAAAACCTTATAATTAGGGAGGTAGTTTCATAATAAATGAAAATCTAGAAAAACCCTTAGGCAACTGCATTACCACAACATCTTACTTGAAGTGTGGCTCCTAGAAAGAAGAATGAAATCTTGTTTGGCCACAATATGACTGGTGAGAATTTATACAGGACACCTTTGTGCAAACATGAACACACTTTTCACTCACTAACTGGTCAGCTAGGGAGTCCCACGAACACACAACAACTTCTGGGACATGCACTATCCTACTGTTCCACTGAGAAGTTTTTACCAAGTGAATGTACGGAAATGTATAAGGAAATGGTCTCTGACCTAAAGTCTGTCCTCAACATACTGCACAATACATCCCAGCTCTTATACTCACATGGAGGAGATTCAGCCTCTCCCACAGCATGCTTGTACAATGCTAAGCCACCAAGAAATACTCACTGAGTAGTGCCATATTTGAGGGATTGACAAAAAGGAAGTAGGAGAGGGAGCAATTTACCATTGTAGAGAATTAAGTATAAACTTTAAGTTCATCAGAATCAGCTGAAATTTAATTCTGTCTTCACACTTATGAAGTATCTGTGAAGGTCACTTTTACTAATTTGTATTTCATATAAAAAATTCACTCTTTATAAATCTATATACAGTGATAAAGTGTACTTGACATCCTTCACTATAATGAGCTATGACTACATTAGTTTCTAAATAAATTAAGAATTAACATACATCAAAAGAAGTACATCTGAATTTCTTCTTTTTTGTTTCTTTTTCTATCCTTCCTCTCCTGTCCAGAAATTTTGCTAAACAGGCTTTTACAATTTTTTATCAGTCTGGAATTTCTTAAATCATCTGGCAGCCAGGAGGTGCAGTAGCCTTGACATGCCCGCTCTGTGCCTTGAAATCCCACATAGTTTACAATGCACGTGCAGATCAAGTTCACAGCATGTGTGCAGCAAAGCCAGGATGCCTGAGGGTTTTGGGATTACCTCTATATACACTGTACAGACATCCTGTGCCTGGGGAGTATATTTGAGACTTTCAGCAACCAGATGTAAATACCACTAGGGCCATGCAACAAGCACAGACTCAGAAACTTGTATCTTTGGTTTTACAGCACATAGACACACCAGCAAACCAACAAGCAAGCTCCACTCTTGCCACGCTTAATAAGAAACAGCACGCACACACCCCTGTCGGAGAATGCTGTACTGTAATACGACAGGCCTCACCCAGTCTTTTCCATAGTAACATCAGCACAACCTCCACACTCCTGGAGCATTTCTCAAGTCTGTGTGGTATACAACTGTACTTAAGAAAACTACAATATGGTTTTTCAATGCTGCAAACAGCAAGCTGCTTTTGCAGTTAAGAAATGTAAAACAACAAAAAAGCTATGATGCATGAAAAAGAAGAAAAAAAAATCCAAACACAACAAACCAGACCAGCATTAACTTTTCCCTCCCCACCAGCAATAAGAAAAGATAATTGATGCAACAGAAAGCCATAGATGCTGGATTCCAGGACTTTAAAAAACTGTCCTAATGTGTCCTCCCTCCATTCACTATCTTCAAAGAAGGCAACTGGTCATGCATATGATAAACACACATTAACAACTCATCACAAAAACATAACTCATCCACAATCTTGCTGCAGAGAGACCTTCCCTCCACTGCATTTTTAAGTGACAATCATTGACCAGAGAATAAAATCCACTTCATACCCAGTGGAACAGAAGCACAAAAGTGTTCTGAGGGGAAGGTTCTGGAACTTGAACGTGATTGGGTGAGGGTAGGGATGGAGTGAGTAACTGGCAACTGGATAGCCAATGGGGAACAACTCATCACATGACAGGAGAACTAATCAATAGGAACCCAGGGATTGAGGCAGAAACGCATAGGTGGGGTGGGCACAGTGCTGGCATTGGCAGAGGGCTATGAAATTGGTTAAGGGACTGGAGCATTTTTCTTATGAGGAAAGGCTGAGGGAGCTGGGCCTGTTCAGGCTCAAGAGGGGACCTTATCAATGTCTGTAAATATCTGAAGGGAAGGTGCCAAGAAGACAGGCTCTTCTCAATGGCACTAAGCAAAAAGACAAGAGGCAACAGTCAGAAACTGATGCACAGGAAGTTCCACCAGAATACAAAGAAGAGCTTTACCGTGGGGGTGACCACACACTGGAACAGATTGCCCAGGGAGGTTGTCAAGTCTCCCTCATTGGAGATATTCCAGAACCCTTTGGATGCAATCCTGTGCCATGTGCTCTGCAATGACCCTGCTTGAGCAGGGAGGTTGGACCAGATGACTGTGGTCCCCTCCAACCTGACCATTCTGTGATTCTGTGAAATGTCTGCATTTCAGATAAAGTCAGATTTTGCTGATCAGTGCTGTGCTGTGGAGTAAACAAGAATGTCGCCTGGCAATTGTTTTCATCTGAAGTGCCTTGACTCCAGTAAAATCTATGTCCTCTTAGTGCACTGTTTTCAGAAGTTGCTATATATATTGGACTGTCTCTGTGTGGTTCAAGTAGTTTCAGGTTTAAAGGCCTAGAGGGAATTGAATTATTCAGCCTCTAAAAACCATTTTCAACTGGAAAGGGGAAAAAAGAAAATATAACATGTTTTCAGATTAATAATTTGAATAAGATATACAGTGGTATACACATAATAGACTTTAATACATCTTTTAATTTAAATAAGATTACATGCTGATATGCGTTAAAACCAGAAGCCCAGCTTATGCTTCTTCCTCTGTTTCACTAATGTAACACAACTTGGACCACTGTCAAAATGTTGTTACTGGACTATGGCATAAAAGGTCTTTTTAATATTTAAAAGGTCTATTTTCATGTTTTAAAGGTCTGTTTAATGTAAAGCTAATGACTGATTCTCAGATCAGTCTTAAAGAAAAGCTTGGACAAACCCCTCATTTTCTTTGTGATTCATCAGACCTCACTTATAGAATGTCAGAAAGCAGGGGAAAAGCTGTAGTGAGAATATGTGTTTACCTGGCACTGTTAGCAATTTTTTTTTTAATGGTAGTCATATGATAATTTTCTTAAAACCCTCTCTTTTTAGGATTTATATGGATAGTTATTCAGAATACCTTTCCTTTCTAAAGGAAATTCTAACAGAATAATTTTAAATAAAAGCAAATTAAAATTCTAGTAAAAGCTTTAAACTTTTTAAATGAATCTTATGTTTCCATCACAGATAATGCAGTAGGCTGTTGTCTGGAAGTTTGGGTTTAGTTTTTGTTGTTTTGATTTTTTTCTTTTAAATTTTCAGCTGTGTCACCACCAGCGAAGTGGCAACTTTGCAAGTTCCCTTTTCAGAGTGATGAAATCAAGTCTGAACCTTTTAATACTGAAAGCTTTAGGGACCAGTAATAAAATGCATCAGAAAAAAGGTTATTTTACATTTATTAACCTGTGTGGATAAATTGGGAAGTTTTAACCAGATTCCTTTTTCCTAGTTAAAATTTTGTAGTAAAATATTTAGTCAAATTATTTTGGTTGTGCTCAGTTACATCTCAGTTTCATGTGCATTTTATATCCTTCTGAAGGTGAAAAAATTCCTTCTGTGATAAAATATCCCAAAGACAATGATCTACTTTTTTTGTGGGGGATGTTCCCCAGCACCTCTGCCCAGTCCTGTCCAATGATTGGACATCTTATTGTCTGGCTGAGAACACTGTTGTCCATCTATATGGTGTTAGACAGCACTAAACCATTCTAGTCATCTTCTCACACCTCTACCAGTAAGCAAACCATTCCATATACATACAACCCTCGGAAGACTTGGATGGGGCACTACACTCAGCATGTGGCTGTGCCATTTTCCATAGTGATGCCTATGGAGTTCTGTATGACATATGTTGTGAAAGTATGTATGGCTTACAACTACTAATTTTTATAGTAGGTCAAAAGGCAATTTATGTTTTTAATTGAGAGATCTGGAGCAACAGTAAAGTTCATCTGTTTATAGACCTTTATTTTTCTAAACATTACCAAGAAAAAAACCCTATTAATATTGGGCTTGATGACTAAATTGGAGGCTACAGATCCACCTGTTTCAAAGAAGGTGTCATGATTTTTCTTGAGAAGTTCTTATATTAGGACATTTAACATGTGGAGCATTACCTGTTCTTAGCTATTTTGAAATGTGTTCATGGAAAATAAAAGTTCAATTTTTTAAAATTCTTGAGCTTCATGTCTTTACTTCCATGGCCTGATCAAGAGTGGAGTACCTTTCTTGTATAAGAACAGAGAAAAATGCGTGTTAATAGAAAGCTTAGAGTGAAGTGTTGAGAGTGATTTCTTTTTTTAAAAGAATCATTCTTTGTAATTACAATAATTCTGGAAAGGATTCTATGAGATACTGCTGCATTTAAATCTTCTATCCTTCTCTGGCCAATTTACCTTCCTTAAATCATTTAACATACTTTACTGCCTTGATAAGTGGAGAAAAGTCTGTTAAAAAGCTTTAACTTTTACCACTTTTCTTCCTCTATGTCTGCGCTCTTATAATGACTCCTCTCTGATTATGCACACATACACAATGTGGAGAAGCAGTGGGTCTTAAAGCATATTTTTTTAGCGAAGCCTTACTTTACTATGATCAAAATTATGATAAGTGAGTACAAGTCTTTAGTTTTGGGTTGTTTTTTTTTCTTGTTTGGTTTAGAGGGGAGTTTTTTTGTGTGTTTTTGTTTGCCTGGTTTTTTTATTTTTTATAGATTTTTTCTATAATCTCTAGTGAGCTCTCCCATGAGCTGTAGAGTTTATTGTCTTTAATGCAAACTCCTTGGAAATATTCATGTCTCCTAATTATGGTTTGTAATAGCTAAATAATAGAAGTATGTTGATATTACAGCTACCTCCTCTGTATATGCCTGGTAAAGAGACAGTTTCTCTTGGACTAGCATAAAGATCTTAATTCTCTGGGGTCAGTATAAAGATTTAATTCTCAAATCTGTCCCCTTGGATAGAGGTTTGTGAAAATAGCTGCCTAAATGGGCTTGATGATGCAAGGTTGTGATGCCTGTTGAACAAGGCTTTCTTCCCAAACAGCTGTCTTCACCTCCAAGCCAGCTAGACAAAGTATTGGTCTAGAGGCTTAAATGTAACCATTAATATTGTTGTGAAATACACAGAAAGTTCTGAGAAGAAGGTAATGTTCTTCACACCTTCTATTTGCTTGCTTTTTCCCTTATCCCCTGCACTTGTCACATAGTTCCTTGTGCTGCCTCCTGGGGGATCTGTCTAGGTCAGGTAAAAATTCTGGTGAAAGCACACGGTAGGCCAGGATTGTTGGATATGTTCTTGGTGGGCTAGCTCCACCTTGTACCTGTGCCAAAGACTTTTATCCAGTTGTCCCTGCACTTCCCTTGCACAAAAGATGAGAGGATCATGAAAAGTCACAGTGAACAGTTTCTCTGAAGTGCCATGGATTTGCTGTGTGCAAGAGGAATGTTTTGTTACTGAAACAGGATTATTGTATTTGAGGGTCTCTGGGAATTCTTGCTTAATGGTAGTGAGGTGATCTTGAAATCTTGCTAGTCAGTACTGAGTGATGTTAACATGCAGACCTCTAGGAGGCAGGATCATTCAAAATTTCAGAAGGGACTGCTATCCGACATTGATATCTGATCTCTTATGTACATGCTCTCTTTGAAGGTATCTTGGTCAATCGTTACTTTCTCAAACTAACGAGGAAGTCAGACACTGGGAAGTCTACTCCAGCTTCTACATATGAGGAAGAGAATTTGTACTACTCTGTGCTACAGTCCTCCTGACTCTTCTTGGAGGCCACGATTGATTGCAGTGGTAATGCAATGGAAGGTTGAATTCTGGAAAAAGAAACACATAATAATCTCCCCTATAACAGCTGTTGTAAGTTATATGTTATAGAATCAAGTTCTCTTGACAGTAGTTATTTTGAACTATCTATTTCTTTTGCAGTAATCCTCATGGATTTCCTTGGGGACTTCAGAATTGATGGCATGGTATAGTGTGTGCCTGGAAACACAAAGATGGCAAATATGTATAGAATATCCTTTCTTATTTTAAAGATTTGGACTTGAAAAAAATTGATTTTTTTTTTCCTGCCAGCTTATGCATTTCCTCATGATCAAAGCTTGATAGAAAGAAAATGTAAGTATAATCTACATATGCTTTATGATACCCATCCAATTACTCTGGATGGAGTTCTCTCTATGTATATGTTCTGAAGGGTGCTAAAACAAATTACTGTTTCAGATCCAACAGTTTTGTACCATTGAAGCAACACAAACTGTAAATTGCAAAACAAATAATAAAACCATAATTACTGCTTTCATTTATTCATACCATATTAATGCAGTATAATTATCTGGCAGGCAGGATTTCATGAATACTCAACAGAAAGCAACAAAATGGTTGTTCTAATGAACACATAAAAACTAACACTTTAAAGCAGTAAATCACATTCTGTTACTTTTACAGCGACAAACACCTTTGAACTTAATAATTGGAAATAACATCTTCTGACATGCTTCAAAAAGCTCTTCAGAGTACTATCATGTTTGGAAATATTTCAAATGGGACAAAAGCGCCAATAGAGATTTTTGCGATGTGTTTGTCTTGGTCAGTGTATTTAGTCATGTGTGTTCTGGCTTCTGAAAGAATTCTTAAGGAATTTGCATTCTAAATACGATTTGAGGCTTGGATTATATAGACATAATAATAGCTGAAGCTGTTTGAAAGCACAGTGAAACCAAAAAAATAAACATATTCTTAAAAGTTACCCAATCTAAAAATTTTTTTGGTCCTGTAAGGACTTAAAGAGCACGTTTGCCTGTCTCAAACACTGCTTAGGCCACAGAAGGACTTTGCCGTAATATAAGCACAGTGTACTGTAACAGGGTAGCACTAACTCTAGGCGCGGTGGAGATGAGTTCTGATTAGCTCATCCTGAGTAATGCACCCAGATAAAAATTCTCACTGTGGCAAACTGTGTAAGGAGGGAACTGCTCATAGACATATTACAGGTCAAACAAAGATCACCTCACATTATGGGACAGACAGCATCTGCAACCACCACCAACCACCAAAGCCCACCCCCGAATATGCCACCACAGCAGGATTGAGATAGGATAAAGGTGGTACAATTTTCTTTGTCTAGGTGTTATCTCAGACCTAGGGGAAGGTTAACAAACCTGCGGAAGAAAAATATATGTTGCCGATAATGGACTTAAAGAATGTAGAATTTACAGGCCACAAGGAATGCCAGCTCAGCAACTGTGCTGAAATCAGCTCTGACTGGACAAAAGGTAATTCTGGCAGGAAGAAGTCATAACCACCATGATCCACAGACCCAAGAAATTCACTGAGCACAGGACTAATTAGTATTAGAAGCCAATGAATCATTTGACCAATAGTATAAGAGGACTGTGTAGCCAATGAGCTTTTGTTTTTGCTAAGATGTATAAATAGTGAAAAGTTTTTAATGACTGGGGAACCCCCAACACTGAGAATCCCAGGGTGAAGAAGGACCAATGAGATGCTGCTGGATCCCTGGGTAGTAGCTATGTTCTGTTTGATCTTTCTCTCTCTCTCCTTTATGTCTATTTCTTGCTATCGCTCTACCTCACATTCATTGTTAAATAAAATCCCTATTACTGCCTTTGACATATGGCCTTCTTTGCATCTTAATTGGGGCAGAGGCATCCCTAACTAAGCATATCATAGCAGGTCCTCTTGGAAATTTTACATATTTTATTGAAAAGGATCAAAATTCTTTTCATGCTGTGTGTTTAGCCTTGTTTATATTATTTTACAATCTTTTACATGACCTTAAGTGCTGGAATGGGGCAAGAAAGTAGCCAGAAGGCTTGGAATCTCTCCAGACATTTTATCAAGGAGCCACTATGTGTAAAGTGCTGGTTTCCTATTAGAAAAAAAACAAACACTCACTGACTCCCCTAAAAAAAAGAGAAAAGTGTTTCTTAACCCGATGAGATGTTATTTATGGAAATATTTTACTAGTTTTTTCCACATTTACATCTCGGGGCTGGGGTTGGGGTAGGCTCCCGAGATAGCTCACACACACACTTTAGGTGGAGAACATCTTGAAAGCGCTTTATTTCTGGCAGGGAAGGGATGTGGAAAAAACCTCAGGGAAAAAACATATAGAAAGGGGGAAGGAACATGGAGGCTGAGGGCAACATTTACATAGTCCTAAAAAAACGTCTAAAGTATGCAATATTGAATTAAGTCACAGTACTAACTGGTAGACTTAATTTTAAGGAGCATATAGAATGAGGAAAAAATCAATCAAAATAAATTTGTGAAGTTTAAGGCATACTGTGGCGGCTGAAGACATGAACGCACATCTTCATGGGGGACATATGCATGAATCGTTTAATGATCATGAAACCTGTGCTTATAAACCCCAGGGAAGGGGTGGTTGCAAGGGGGTGGAGTGTGTGGTACCCCAACCAATAGGTCTGAAATCCATCTCCTGGGCATGTGCAGTTGGCTGTCCTTTTCCTGGGCTTGGCATGGACTTTGACTCCCATCATGCCAAGGTAGACATCTTGTAGATGACAGTCCCCTTCCCTACAGCATACATTATCGTCCTTCTCTGGATTTTCCCTTTTTTGCCCTATCAAACTGATATGCAAACTTTTGGTACATGGTATACTACAGCAGTGGCCTGATCTAGGAGAGGGAAACCACATTATATTTAACCTATTTCTTTTCCAAAGTGAATGATTTGAAGACAATTCATTAGTGCAAAGGTTTTGGTATTTTGTTTTTAATGCCTTTTCTCCTCATCCTTTAAGGAAAGTTCTGTATTCAAAACAACATTGATTCTGAATAATTTCTGCTTTTCATAGGGGCTTTCTGGAATAAGAAATGACATAAAAAGATGCAATGCTTGTGCACTGAGTTGCTGATAATTGGACTGTGGCATCTTCTGTATTCTTGCATCAAAGTCAAAAATGAAGGGAAATCTCTTACTCTGAGGAAATGGTATTCTGTGGCTGTCTGTCTTCAAAGTTTTCAATCTAAACTACTTGGAAAAAAATATTGACACTCAAACTTTCATTGGCAGCAAAATGTCTTGTGTTTTTCTTGCAATCAAATATGCTAACCAATGTTAGTACCTTATATATATAAAAAAGCAACAAACCCTGAGAATATAGTGGAATTTATTCTTTAAATAAAGATCATATGCTACAAGTGCACAACACAGTGCAAAACAATCTGGCTGTCTCTGTAAAAGAACAGAAATTATATTCTGTAAAACAGCTTTAATATAAGCTAAAGCCATTTTCTGTTAGAGAGCTGCCATGCACTTGAAGGGTCAGGAAGCTCATTTTCCTCAAGTCTCAGCCTATAACACCAGAGCAAATGTAACATACCTAAGTAAACATCCACAATAATTTTTGCATAAATGTAGAGCGACAAGAATTGAGATGCAATTATTTAGCATTTGCAGGGAAAGGAGATGGTTTATTTGATATGTCAAGGACTGACTCCCTTGAGGGAGAGAAACCACTCACTGAAATATGTTGGTGCGATAGCAGCATTAAGTAGATAGTTGTTACAGCCATCACGTGTGCTATATTTGCAACATCTTGTTCTATTCTGATCAATGCTTTTAGGAGTCTTTGAGTTAGGATTATGGCAAAGATTCATAATTAACAAAAAAAACCTTCAAAACCATTTAATTAAGGGAATAGATTAGTAAATGTTATGAATTTAGTATGCCTAGAGTTAAGGAGTTAACTGAACCTGGGAATGTAGTTTTACAAGGCCTAAGGTGTTAATCTTTATTATTAGAGTACTTTATTTATTATGTACTGTCACATGAAAGGGAGGAGGGAGACAGAAATGCAAAGATTTCTAGTCTTAACTGTATTAATAAAAGTTATTAGCTATTAGCACTTCTAGACAATCAGAGCCTTATGTCCCCAACACTGTCTGTCAGCTACCGGACAGCCCACAGGTTGGAAGGGTTTCTGACCCCTAATATGAAGCCACACTTAAGCCAGAAAAGAACTTTTCTCACAACCGCTCCTGAAATAACATTTATTAATACAAACATGTGACAGTTATTGTGGGTTCCACTTTGCTGGTGATAATGTTCAGCTGCAAGATTTTCTTTAATTGATAATAAAAGACCTCAAAAGAAACCAGCACAAAACACATTCTACAGAGACAAACACACTAAACTCAAGTTGCAATACAGCAATGTATCCCATTTTCACAACAGACAGAAACTAGCAACAAAGAACTACTAACTAAAACACAGCCACCTAAAACACTTATCTAGACACTCTCTCAATAACACAGGACAATAAAATAGCTTGCACACCACTCTCTCTGTAACACAAAACAAAGGGAAAGAACAGAACTGCTTCTTATCAACACACATGTTGAAAAAGAAACTGCACATTGAAAGTAAAGCAAGTTACCGTAGTTGCAAAACAGAGCTGGTCTTATAAATTAAGAATAGCAAAAAGCAATAACCAATATAAAGTAGCAAAGTGTGAAGCAAGTTACTGTAGTTAGTATTAAGGCAGCAAAACACAGTCAGGAAAGAAGATGCTTATAAAGCAAGAATCAAAATAGCTGTTAGCATAAGATGTAAGATAAAATGTATAAAGGAATAAGCTTTGTAAGAAAGTAAAGAAAGTGAAGTGTAGAAAAATAGAAAGCACATGGTGTTCTCATCCCTACATTGTTCCAGGAGGTAGGAAGAGACAGGACAAGCTGCAGCAGTTACCCTCACAGAGTTGTGGCATTTTCCCCTCTCTGCTGGAGTTTAAACTCCACACTTTTTATAACTTTTTTTTTCCCTTCATGTGATTTTGTAACCAATAGTCAATCTGTTGGGGGGGTGATGGTGATGCAGGTGCCTGAAGCAAGGTGGGCCCTTGAGCAGTCATAGAAAATATCACAAAAGGAGGCTGTGCTGTTTCTTAACACTCCACCTTATGTTAATCTTATCAGTTTGAAAGCCTTTGCCCTCGGCCAGGAGCATCCCTCCAGGGGGCTGAGATGTCTCCCTCAACCCATCAGGCGTTATCAGGGGCCATCACGCCACAAGTACTATACTTACATCTTCTCCGGGGAGACCCCCTTGTTGCAGGGGAGAAGCTTGAGTGCCCTCATGAAGTTGAGAGCTATGCTGGCAGTGGTTTGTGCTGCTGGTAGGGTCTCCCATACCAGACAGGCCTCAGCAGAAGGGTCAGACAAAGTGTGTCCACGGACAGGATGGTCTTGCTAGCCCCCTGACAACCATTCTAGGAGAAGGACAACTCCAACCCCAAATGTGGGCAGATGGAGCTCGCTTAGCCCTGTAAGGCCATCCATCTATGAGAAGGATACTCTAACCAAACCTACGTCCTGAGGTATTCACTGTCACCATCCAAGCTTGCCAGGCCGTGGCAGATGAACCTTAGGAGTAAAGAGTGGAGCCAGTTCTGCATACGTGGTACCTCACCTAAAAAATCCCCTGCGCAGGCTTGAAGGGTTCACCCACATTGCAAAGCCCTGTAGCGACAGGTGAGGGTCGAAAACGGCAGGTGATAGGAAGCAGCTGGAAGCCGCAGACCCAACCCTGCATGCAGTTGGTTCAGGATATTGGTCATTTGAGACCTGATCCTGGAGATGACAGTTTCGTGAGGCAGCATCCTGAATGA